>JAJOOR010002954.1:0-80804 GCA_036250505.1 Solanum acaule
ATCTGGCCAGGATGGTTCATGATGATGACCTGGGCAGTGAAACTGGCTGCCCCCTTAGCTGGGTCATCCTTGGAGTTTGAGGCAACAAAACCACGCTTCAGATCCTTAACAGCAACATTCTTAACATTGAACCCAACATTGTCACCAGGGAGTGCCTCCTGAAGAGCCTCGTGGTGCATCTCAACAGACTTGACTTCAGTTGTCAAACCAGTAGGGCCAAAGGTCACAACCATACCAGGCTTGATCACACCAGTCTCTACACGACCAACTGGGACAGTTCCAATACCACCAATCTTGTAAACATCCTGAAGTGGGAGACGGAGTGGCTTGTCTGTTGGCCTCTTGGGCTCATTAATCTGGTCGAGAGCATCAAGGAGGGTTGGTCCCTTGTACCAGTCGAGGTTGGTAGACCTCTCAATCATGTTATCTCCTTCAAAACCAGAGATGGGGACAAATGGGATTTTGTCAGGGTTGTAACCGACCTTCTTGAGGTAAGAAGAAACTTCCTTCACAATTTCATCATACCTAGCCTTGGAGTACTTGGGGGTGGTAGCATCCATCTGTGGAAAAAAAAAACAGAATTAGCATGACATATCCTGCTTAAAATAACAATTAATTCCACCCATCAATAAAAGCAAACCTTGTTACAGCAGCAAATCATTTGCTTGACACCAAGGGTGAAAGCAAGCAATGCATGTTCACGTGTCTGACCATCTTTAGAGATACCAGCTTCAAAACCACCAGTGGTGGAGTCGATAATGAGGACAGCACAGTCGGCCTGGGAGGTACCAGTGATCATGTTCTTGATAAAGTCCCTGTGTCCAGGGGCATCAATCACAGTGCAGTAGTACTTGGTGGTCTCAAACTTCCACAAAGCAATATCAATGGTGATACCACGCTCACGTTCGGCCTTAAGTTTGTCAAGCACCCAGGCATACTTGAATGACCTCTTGTTCATCTCAGCAGCTTCCTTCTCGAACCTCTCAATAACACGCTTGTCAATTCCACCAAGCTTGTAGATCAAGTGACCAGTTGTGGTCGACTTTCCAGAGTCGACGTGGCCGATGACCACAATGCTGATGTGAATCTTCTCCTTACCCATGATGCTTTAGAATCTAAAGATCATCGGAAAACAGAAAACCAAGAATTACTTTTTTGACAAACATGGTTACCAAAAATAATTTCTAAAAGAAAAACTTTGGGCTAATGGTTCTACATGAAACTTAGATCTGACATAGAATTAGTTTGTTGACAAACTAGAAAGCACATTTCTCCATCACAACAAACATACTAACATCTATCTATAGAGAATTCAGTCACCAAAACATGCAAATAGTTGTGGATTTACCACATCAAAAAGATCTCAACCTGTATGCAGTAAAAACCAAATCGACCAAGAAAAAGCAAGCATATGAAACCAATTTTACATTCAAATCTTATAATTCAAACACAATTATAATAGCATTCACTTTTATTGGATAAATAAATAAATAAATTTAGATCGAACCTTTTGAAGATGAAGAACAGAGAGAGCTTCGCCAAACCGGTGGCTGCGCAAAAACAAATAAGCGAAGCGTTAGGGTTTTACAAATGCAGAGACTGATACTTTATAGCCGACGAAGCAAATGCTCCATTAGGGCTTTTTGGGAATCCACTACATGCATTTACTTAAATCTCCTTATTCTTTCTCCAATTATAACCACGTTTAGGTTTGCTCAAGGGTTATAGTTGTAAATCCCTAAATTAGGAAAAAATATAAAACAAAAATTATTTCTTTTCTAGAGAGTTTCAACATGTTAGTTTATGGGTATTAAATAAAAGTTTAAGGGTATTAAAGTCTTTAAAAAGTTTATAAAATAAAGTTGCTTAACAAAGTTGTCCTTTATGCTTTGTTAATTGAACTCCATCAAAAGTTCTAAAAAAAACCCATCCTTTACTATTTAATTACACAACATACCCCTATAATTTTATTGAAGTTGAAGATATGATGGGTACCATATTCTCTAAAACTTCCTACCATTTCAAAAAATTATAAAAATTCCTACTCTCTTCTTGGATACATCACTTTACGCAATACATCGATCAAATACATAACTTTATGCGATGTATCAGGACGTACGCGGTGTATCGAGACGTTGAGTGATGTATCGAAACGTTGAGTAATATATCTAAAATCGAGACGCGATGTATCAAGAAGTTGAGTGATATATCTGAAATCGAGATGCGATGTATCGGGATGTTGAGAGATATATCTGAAATCGAGATGTGATGTATCAGTACGCTTTGAGATGTATCCGGATTCCACTAAATTTAAGTGATTTTTTAAATTTGAAAAAGAGTAAGGATAAAAGGTAATTTGTGTAAAATTCCTTTAGTTTTCTATTCATGGGCCCTTAGTCTTTACTCTTTATAGAGTATTTTAAATTGGATAAATTAGCTAACTAGTCAAAATTCCTAACATAATTATTAAAAACATCTATACTTTAAAATATTTATTAAAAATGTCAAAATGTCAATATTTTAGCAAATAAATTGTATCGTAATATATTTTTTCTACCTTCCTTTAATTTCTTAAATTGGACCCACTTTTTTTCTCCATTACGGGTGAAAGAAAAAAAAAGACAAAAGACCCCATTACCCACTTCTCTCTCTCTAATTTTTTTACCCAAATTCTATCCTTTCTCTTTCTCTCTCTCTCTCTCATGATTTCTTCCATTATTCTGTATCCTCATGTAACTTAAATCTGGCCTTTTTAAAATCAAATTCCTCGATTTTTCTAAGAAATCTCAGAAATCATTCAAAAGATTTTCAACCTTTGTCGAAGTGAATTCAACTGATTTACAATTGTTTCCATTAAGGAAGAAAATTCTGAAATAATCGATTGGGATTTCGAACTGAATTCGACTGATTTTGTTGAACTTCGAGATTATCGGTGAAATACAAAAATAGTCAGGTATTCATTAATTGCTGATTCTTTAATTTATTTGGAAGTGATTCAAAAATGGATATGAATCGTATTTTGTATGTTGGATCTTCACCTGAATATCTTCATAAGTTACTATCTGAATATTAGATTTAAAGGTTAGACAGTCACTGAGGTGTTAAATTTGGGAGTTTCGGGACAATACCTCATCCAAGACACTTTGTTGGACGGCATCAACAATTGTAGTCATCTCTTCAATACATTTTTTAATTGTAATCTGTTTGGGATACAAACAATGAATGATTAAATTGTTTTGATTTTTTTGTATGTTGGATGTTTGGAATACAAAATAATTTGGAATCCTATTTAGTAGATGTTCTATAAATTAGACATTGAATATAATATATTTTTGGAATGTATAACAAATAAGAAATACATTTTTTGTCATGAAATGCAATTTTTTTAAAAAAATACAAATTTTGATTGTTACTATTATTGTAAATTTGTATGTTTTGATGATTGAAATACAAATATTGTTGGAATTTTAAGAAAGAATATACGTTTTTTAAAAATGTACAAACCAATGTTGTAACTTTTTTAAATGAACGTAAGTTTATATTAGTATATGGATACAAATATGCTTCTTAAATAACTGCAAATCCATTTGGTATACCTATTGGAATGAATACAAACTAATAAAGAAATACAAATGCCATTATAAAAACCCAAACATGAAAACCATAATGAATACAAATGCACATTGTAACACTCCGGAAAATGCTAGGTCAAACTAGAGCCTAAACGTATGATTAAAAATAATAAAATGACTCCCCGAACCTTTAGTAAACCATTTAGGGATAAAATGTGGTTTAGGGTTCAAGGACATGAGGTAAGTGCCATGGCCAAGGGGCCAAGCCAAGGCCAAGAGGCCAAGGCTGCCCCTAGCCATTAGCTACTGCCCCATCCTTCACGAGAGGTACCACGAGTCATGGTCCACACCACGGCTCATAAAGGTGGGCGTGGACTTGCCTTGGCCATAAAAAGTTGGCAACAAAACTTCCTAGCTATTGCCTCAAAACCATGGGCAACACTACGGCCCGTGGTTGACCTCACGAACCGTGCAAGTGGTCGTAAAAGTCACTTGGCACCAAGGCTCTAAGGCCTTGCCTTCACAAGACCAAGTCATGACCATGGCCATCACCACAGACCGTGGTCCTTACCACGGATCGTGGGAGGCTCCGTGGTCTTGCCTTGGCCATGGGTAGGCTTGGGCACCAAAAAGTAGCTACTGCCTCCACCACCACGGCCCGTGGTGCTCTTCACGGACCGTACAAGTGTCCTTGGTCCCTGACGGGGACCATTAAATGAAGGTCAAATGGGACTTTTCCTTTTTAAGTCCAATTAATGTGGGGGTGTTTTGGGTATTGTAGGGGGTGGTTTATATATTGTTTTAAGTCATTTTTCACCCAATCTCAAATCAAAAACGCAAACACCCAAATAATTCTCCCAAAACCCACTTCTCTCAATATTTCTCTCTCTACAAGTTCCTCCATTGAAGAACACCAAAAGTTTCAAGATTAGGGTTCAAGCTCCAAGATTTCTACTCCAATTTCGTGGAAAAGCTTCAATTAAGGTATGGGAACCTTCATTCATGGAATTTCTTTCTCCATGAAGCCCTTCAACTTCTAATTTTGAAATTGGGAATTCGGCCAAAAACTAGGGTTTTGATTCTAGCCATGGGTTCTTCTTAAAAACGATTTCTTTATGTTAATTGTCCTATATTATGATGAATATGATGTTTAATGAGGGTTTTTATTGTGAAATTTCCTATGAACCCATGTGCTTCCCCATGACCCCAACTTTATGAAATTGAGATGGGTTTGTTGATGCAATATGAATATTTAGAATTGTATCTATGTTAATTTAGTCTATTAATCTTGTCTATTGCATGCTTAAAGTACTAATTCTAAGTGTGATTGCAAGATACAATTTATGACCCTTGAATGGTAGATGGTAAGTGTTGAATCTTGAAGTATTGCCTTGAAGGCAATGTATGAAGGTATTCTATATTTAAGATTCTCATATATGATTTGTTGATCCAGTTGAAAGGTGGAGGTGCTTACTTTTCATGTATCTATGTATGAAGTTATGTTCCACTTGAATGGTGAAGATCCTATGACTATGTATGAATTGTCTTGGATGACTATATGATGATTCTAAGGGTGAAAGGTAGTTCTCACTATGATGAATCAATGAGCTATGTATAAGTTGAGTTGAATGAAGGGTAAAATACCCCTTTACATATGAAATTACAATTCACCTTAACTAAGTATAAATTGGAGAATACTGCTTAACACCGAGCGGATATGGCAAATGAGGTAGACCTTCTCGCTAATACAATAGGTCGGGTTTTCTACATATGCTCTCATGAGATGGAAACTCTCCCACTAATACAATAGGCCGGGTTTCTAGAAGCAATCTCCCTATCCCATAACTATGTGCCCGCATAGGTCTTAGCTAGTGGATCCACATTATAGCTATATATGTTTAGTTCTACCTTAGGCAAGTAGGACGCCTTCTTTTGGTGTGGGGTTATATGACACCGGATTCCATGTAGCTCCCATGGTCTATGTCGGTTATTGCTATTCTCCCTATGTAATAAGATAATGAATATGACTTGAATTATACTTATGGTTTCTTGATAAGTTTACTTAGTAGGAGTGGGGGTATGTGACTTCACTTTTACATTGCACAAGTAGTCTTTGAAGGAGATTATAGGTTGGTTCTTATGCTATGGTAAGACATGAATGTACGTATGTATGATGAATGGATTGTTGTTAAGATATGACTTTCCTTATGTATATGGAATGAACATGATTATTCCTTTATGTATGATTATGGATTATAATGAGGTCTTAAGTTGATATGCGTTACTAAGGTGATTCTAAATGGATACTTAGTGTAGTTGGTAGTATCAGATGCCAACTATACATTGCACAAGTATGCTTTTAGGGTTACTAAGGTGATGTTTCCACTATGTTATGAAGGTTTATGTGAAATGTGATATTATGACTTGTATTATGTCTTTATGTGCATAAATGGTCTTTTAACTTGACAAATGCATGATTTACACAGAAATGTCCTTTTTAGCATATTTAAGGATTTTTTTAATGCATGTTTCCATACTTAGTGCTTTTGTACTAACCCCTTCTCTTCTACATCTCCTATGAGTGTAGGTTCCGGCTGTTGAGGAGCACTTAGTCCATTCTTCAAGAAACTTGGATTGCTATCTCCAAGTTTGGTGAGTCCTCAAGTCCGAGGACGAGATGCTATCGATTTTAGTTCTAGCTTACTTTCTTTGATAAAGACTATATTGCACTTCTTATGATAAGACTTTCTATTGATGTAAGGGCTAAGTCCCAACTTTCATATTCCTATGTTTAGATGGTGTAATGAGACAAGTCTAGATTCCTATTTTTCATATATGAAGGAAGTTGAACTTCTATTGTAAAAGTTTTAATTTTTCCGCATTATTCTTATGTCTTATGTAATGATGATATGTTAAGGACTTGTATGAGACCCCTTCGGGGTCAAGTATGCCGTGTCATTCCTAGGGGGGTAGCCCGGGTCATGACACACTTATCATACATATTGGAATTGTAACACCTCAGTCTTAGAAAGAGCCAAATTTAGAAAGAGCTAAATCAGAAAGAGCTAAATTGAGATTGGTACAAGTTACTCTTCAATTATTAGTTTTGGGTCAACTTCAAACGACCATAACTTTCAACACAAGATGAGTTAGGTGGCTCATTAGGTATAACATCCAAGGTCGTTCAGTCATCTTTCTAACTCCACCAAATTTGCTAAATTTCGAGTTCAGATGAAGGAGATATGCCTGTTTGAGTGCATCCTGTCTAGTTAAGGCAATACATCCGTTTTAAGGAGTTTGGTCTTTTCCTTACCCCACTAAGCCTACACATTTTTTTCACTCTTTTAGGTGTCTAAACTGATTGGAATCAGTTTTAGTCATTCCAAAAGAGCTTAGAGTTTGTTTAGAGAGAAGTTCAAGGGGAGAAAAGAAAAACGTTCAAGATTCTTGCAAGCTTTGAGGATTTTCGCCAAGAACTTGATTCTTTCAAGGAATGTATGTTTCTATAGTGATGGGTTTGTTCATCCTCACGCCAATCATGAGTTTCTTTTATGAATTTGTCCATGAGATTGAGTATATTGAGAATCTTATTTAGTTCTTGAGGTTTTGTTTTTCATTAGTTAATAATGGAGTTTTGTTGAGTCCTTTATGTGAGGGTCTTGCGAATGAGTGTTGTTCTTGGTGAGTTTTGAGTGGATTTCGTTGTAATTATGTTGGTTTTAAGAATCCAAATGAGTTTGGGAGGAAATCGTTCAATTCTAGATGAGTTAGGCCTTGAATTGAGTAAGAAAAATTCATCGGATTTTTCTAGGCAAAGGGTGAGTGACATGCCATTGAGGCGCAAAGATGGCTAGCGCCCCGCGCCTGCAATGGGCTAGAAATAGGCTTCAAAAGTGTATGGGTTGGCACCCTGCGCTAGAAATACACCAGGGTTGTCTGCCTCCGTCTCTCTTCCGTCTTTCATTCTGTCTAAGTTCTTTCAAATCGTGTCTTCACTCTCTTCTTAAGTATCACTATCTAAAACTTCATTAATTATTAAGAGATCCTATATATCTTAATCATAACTTTTGAATTCACATTTCCAATTTCAAGGTAGAGTTAAGAGTAAAGTTCGAGAGAGTCCTTTGGGTCTGTCACTCCCCGAGCCTATACCCTGGGCGGGACTGACACTTGAGAACCATTGTTGGCCTCAAGCGAACCCTTGGCCTGACTACTTACTCAGCGGAAGACTTACTCATTAAGAAAAGTACTTTTAAAAGTAAACTGAACTGCTCAATAAACACTTAGAATGTATCAAGATAACATTCACTGGCCAAAAATGGCAACTCAAATCTCAACCATTAAAATAGGAAATAGAAACTCAAGAACAAATGAAGCCTCTAAACAACTGAGATGGATGTCGGGACAAGACCCACGACATCCTAATGAACTATTTATTACTAAAAGCAATAAAAAGGGATCCTCCTGAAAGCAAGAAGGCTCACCACAATACTCTGAGTGCTAAACTGGATCAACGATGCGCTGGATGCTGATCCTGGTTACCTACGTCTCCATCATAAGAAGATGCAGACCAAATAGCATAAGTACATTGAATGTACGAGTATGCGAAGGGAATTCTAAAACAAGACATAAGCTTGAAAGCAACTGAAGAACTTACCTGGCTCAACTCAACTCAACTTAAATGAATTCATTTCAATATAAGGCAGTTTAAAAGGTGCAATATAAAGAAAAACTGTTTAAAACATGAATGTTAACTCTGTGTATTTTGGAAATACAATAATACTCTGTATGTATGCAAATATACAAATATAACTCTGAAATGTATGTAAAAAATACAATTAAACTGTGTATATAAGAATACAATTACTTATGTGGGAGTTTCTCTAACCGACAACCATTACTTAAGAGCTATTGTGATGATACATCGTTTTGCCCCACGCTGCTAGGGCCGTTCTATTCTTTGCCGAGGGTATAGAACCTGAACTACTAAGTGGATCCACTAGTTTATGCTAAAAAGCACTAAAGGAATCACTTAAGGGCCGCGCCAGCCCTTAAGTTACTGGGGCGCGCCGCACCGACCCTCCCCTGGTGAATCTGACGAATTTTTCTTCTCGATTTCAGGCCTTAATTCGATTAAACCCAATTCTTTTTCTCAATGTCTTCTTAGATTCAGATATCCATAACATGTACATTTGAATCTAACTCGAAACAACTCTTAACATTGCTAAACCATCTCAAGAAAACCCATCAATCTCATATAAGTTCAAGAATGAAAACAATTCAAGAACACAGCTCAAGAACATCAAATTCTCAATCTCTTTGGACGAAAAACACGCTGAATTAAACATGTTTGGCATGTGGGTGAACTAACCCAACGCTATGTGATCTCACATACCTTGTAGGATTGAATCCTTGACAAAATCCACAATCAAACTTGAACGTTCTTGACGAATATTGCCTTTTCTCCTTCTTTCTCCTCTTTTCTCCTTTCTCCAAGCCGTAGCGTAGATTTCCAATTTTCTAAACTGACCAAATTCTAATTTGACCCCAGTTAAACTCCTAAAAATGGAATAAAATAATTGGGTAGGGAAAAGACTAAAATATCCTTCCAAAATTCGAATTTAGACTTTCCTTATTTGAACAACCCAACTTTTCAAATGGTTATATCTCACTCATACGAACTTGAAATCTCGTAAACTCGGCGGCGTTGGAAAGATTATTCCAAGATCTTTCCTAAGATATCTGGAAACACACCTAACTCATGTGGAGCTATAAGTTATGGTCATTTGAAGTTGGCCGAAAATCCAACTTAACATACTTAACAAATTTTCCAGATTTTTATATTCTTTCCAAAAATGACTATTTCCACTTTTTAACTACTTTCTAGTTCTTTATAGTTATGGGGTGTTACAATATCTCCCCCTTGGGAACATTCATCCTCGAATGAGCTTACTCTTAGTAGGCTAAGGGTGTAACATATAACATTCAGCTCAAACACTCAACAAGCAATGCAATTACAACATGCTAACTTATAAATGGAAGAGTACCAAGAAGAGGATTAATACCTTGGTCTGGAACTTCTCCGGTTTCAAAGAGATGTGGATATCTCTTCTTCATATCTTCCTCAACAAATTGGTTCCTCCAAAGGACTTTGACTGATGCTACTTCCTTAGTCCTCAACTTGCGAACTTGGCAATCTAGAATCTGGATCGAGATCTCTTCAAAGATAAGCTATACTTGATCCCAATATCTTTGGTTGGTACGATCAATGAAGGATCGCCCATGCACTTCTTCAACATGGAGATGTGAAAAATAGTATGAACCGTGGCAAACTCTTGTGGTAGCTCCAACTCATAAGCTACATTACCTACCCTTTTCGATATTTTGTAAGGGCCAATATACCGGGGACTAAGCTTCCTCTTCTTACCAAATCTTATAACACCCTTCATCGGTGAAACTTTCAAGTATATCCGATCATCTACTTCAAATTCTAACTCCCTTCTCCTAACATCAGTGTAGGATTTCTTACGACTCTGCGCCATTTTCAACCTCTCTTGAATCAATTTCACCTTCTCCATAGCTTGATGAACTAAATTTGGTCCTATCGACCCTGTTTCACCAACTTCAAACCATCCAATATGAGATCTGTATCTTCTCCCATAAAGAGCTTCATAAGGAGCCATTTGGATGCTAGAGTGGTAACTAATATTATTGTAAGCAAACTCAATAAGAGGTAGGTGATCCTCCCAATTACCTTTGAAATGAATCACACAAGCCCTCAGCATATCCTCTAAGGTCTGAATAGTGCACTTTGCTTGACCATTTGAGGATGAAAAACAGTACTTAAGTTCACCTTTGAACCCAAGCCTTTCTGAAAAGATTTCCAGAACTGTGCAGTAAATTGTGCACCTCTGTATGAAATAATCGAAACTGGCACCCCATGAAGTCTAACTACCTCTTGAAGATGCAACTTGGCATAGTCCTCTGCTGTATGGGTAGTCTTTACCGGCAAACAGTGGGCTGATTTTGTCATTCTATCAACAATCACCCAAATCGAATCATGCTGCCTGTGAGACGTTGGTAAACTTGTGATGAAATCCATATTAATCATCTCTCACTTCCATTTTGGAAGTTTTATTTTCTGAGCCATACCGCCTGGTCTTTGGTGCTCTACTTTAACTTTTTGGCAATTCAGACACTTGGCCACGAACTCTGCAATGCCCTTCTTCATACTACTCCACCAATAAACTTCTCTTAAGTCGCGATACATCTTTTTGGAACCCGGATGAATAGAATATCTGGAGCTATGAGTTCCTCCATGATCCTTTCTTGGAGTTCATCCACCCTTGGTACACACAACCTACCTTGATACCTCAACACACCATCTCCCCCTTGTTCAAAAGCCAATACTTTTTGCTTATGAACATTTGCCTTCAATTAAAGCAAAATAGGATCTTGGTCTTGCTTCTCTTTTACTTCTGACATTAATGATGGTTCAGCCCCATTCATCACCACCACTCCTCCTTTTGTGGAATCCATTAGTCGGACTCCCAAGCGTGCAAGTCTATGCACATCTTTCGCTAACTCACTTTTTTCTTTCTCAACATGGGAGGTACTTTCATAGACAACCTGCTTAAAGCATCAACAACAACATTAGCCTTACTTGGGGGGTAAAGAATACTCATGTTATAATCCTTGAGTAATTCTAACCACCTCCTTTGTCTGAGATTAAGCTCTTTCTGAGTAAACATATACTGAAGGCTTTTCTGATCGTTGAACACATCCACATGTACACCATAAAGATAATGGCGCCATGTTTTCAAAGCAAAAACTACGACAACTAATTCTAGATCATGGGTTGGGTAGTTCTTCTAATGCACTTTCAACTGTCCGGAGGCGTAAGCTATAACTTTGCCATTCTGCATTAAAACACAACCCAAACCATCTCTGGATGCATCACAATAGACAACAAAGCCTTGCGTACCTTCTGGTAATGTCAAAACTGGGGCAGTAGTCAACCTCTTTTTCAATTCCTGAGAGCTTTTCTCACAAGCTTCAGACCATTGAAACTTTACTGTCTTCTGAGTTTACTTGGTCAAAGGGGATGAAATAGATGAGAACCCCTCTACGAACCTTTTATAATAGCCAACCAAACCTAAGAAGCTCCTAATATCAGTTGGTCTAGGCATATTCTACACTGCCTCAATTTTCTGAGTATCAACTTTAATTCCCTCTCCAGACACAATATGGCCTAAGAACGCCACAGACTCAAACCAAAACTCACACTTAGAGAACTTGGCATATAAATCTCTATCCTTTAAAGTTTGGAGAACTATTCTGAGATGACTAGCATGATCTTCTTCATTCGTTGAATAGATTAGTATGTCATCAATGAACACGATAACAAACATATCTAGATAAGGCTTGAATACTCTATTCATAAGGTCCATGAATGCTGCAGGAGCATTGGTCAAACTAAAGGACATGACCAAAAATTCATAATGACCATAACGTGTCTTGAAAGATGTCTTTGGAATATCACATTCCCTTTCTCTTAACTAATGGTAGCCAGAGGTCTATCTTAGAGAAACATGTGGCACCTTGAAGCTGATTTAAAAGATCATCAATTCTTGGAAGATGATACTTATTCTTGATGGTAACCTTGTTCAATTGGCGGTAATCTATACACATCCTAAGGGAACCATCTTTCTTTCTCACAAATAAGACCGGAGCTCCCCAAGGTGAGACACTTGATCAAATAAAGCCCTTATCAAAGAGATCTTTCAATTGTTCTTTAAGCTCTTTCAACTCTGATGGTGCCATTCTATATGGCGAAATAGATATAGGACGAGTATCTGGAAGAAGTAGACCAAAGTCTATTTCTCTCTCAGGAGGGACTCTGGGAAGATTATTTGGAAAGACTTCTGGAAACTCTTTTACTACTAGGACTGACTAAATATGAGGTATCTCAACACTAGAGTCATTAACTCGGACCAAGTGATAGGCACACCCCTTAGAAACTAACTTTCTTGCCTTAGAGTACGAAATGAAACGACCCTTAGGCACTACTGAACTACTTTTCCATTCTAAGACTGACTCATTTTGAAACTGGAACTTGACAACTCGAATTCTACAATCAACTGAGGCATAACAAGCATGAAGCCAGCCCATACCAAGAATGACATCAAAATCTACCATGTCTAACTCAACTAAATCAGCCATGGTACTTTTGTGATTGACGGAAATGGGACAATCACGATAGACTCTCTCTGCTAGAATAGACTCGCCAATAGGTGTAGAAAATTGAAGGGTTCACTAAGTTGCTCAGGAATAACATCAAAATTCATCGCAACATACGGAGTTACAAAGGATAAGCTCGCTCTTGGGTCTAGCAAAGCATAAACATTAAAGTTACAGACTTGGTTCATAACAGTAACAACATCTGGTGAATCCTCTTGCTCTTGATGACTTGTGATAGCATATAGGCGGTTTGATCCTCCGCCAGTACTGGAAGTTACCCCTCTAGGTGCAGCTCTGTTTGGTGGAGCAACTGAAGAAGACGGGGCTCTATTGCCCCCATTACCATTACCCTGCTTGTTCTTTGGATATTCTCTCATGAAATGACCATTCTGGCCACACTTAAAGCAACCAGTGGAGCCATCACGACATGTACCTGAGTGGTTCCTATGACACTTAGCGCAGGCAGGAGGCTTACTACCCCCTTGTGCCATACTACCCTGAGAATAGGCAGGTTTGGCTCTGAAATTCTAACTATTGTACTCACTTTTGTTCTTAGGTGTATGTGCACTAGCAGATGATGGAGCATGTCCCTTTTGTTCCTGTTGGAAGGATGACCGGTTGGCATTATTCTTCTGTTGTCCGAACTCATTCTATGTCTTAGCTTTCTTATTCTTGAACTCCTCTCTATCCCTCAACTTCTCTTCCTCAACCTGTTGCACCTAGACCATCAACCTTGCTATATCTATGTCACCTATTAGCATTGCAGCCTTACCTTCCTTACTCGACAGACGAGACAGCCTCGTAACAAATAAACTCATTCTGCTCCTCATGTCATCAACCATCTTCGGAGTATACCGGGAAAGTTGTGTGAACCTCAGACTATACTCATGAACGCTCAAAGAATCCTGCTTAAGTGTGAGGAACTCTCGTACCTTAGCCTCTTTCAGTTCTCGGGGAAAGAAATCTCCCAAGAAGGCCTCTTCAAAACAAATCCAACTCGCAGGTGGTGCTCCCTCAACTCGGTTCTTCTTCCATTGGTTGAACCATATCCTAGTGATACCCTTCGTCTGGTATGCAGCTAGTTCCACCCTCTCTGCATAACAACATGCATGATTTTAACAACTTTCTGAAGTTATTCAACAAAATTCTCTGGATCCTCTGTAACACTTGAACCTGTGACGCTGGGAGGATTCATCCTTAAGAACTCGCGGATCCTCAAAGTATTAGCCACTTCTTATCGATTTCCTTTCTGTTGCCCAGCTTGGTTGGTCACAACTTGGGTCAACATCCGGATAGCCTCACGGAACTCAGCATTGGTGACCTCTCCTTGGGGTTGCACTTCTGGTGCATTAGGTACCCCTTGTTCCTGTGGTTCAACATTTCTCCTAGCCAGACGACCTCTGACTTCTCTTCGTGGAGGCATGATCTGAAAGACACGTGCAAGCACAAGTTAGAAGAAACTTTTTAGAGATCAAACCCTAACGCACAAAATTAGTGTTAAGGAAGTAAGAAAATTTCCTAAGAACTCTACAGACACGGCTTCATAGACTCCCTAGGACTCTTGAACTCTGTGCTCTGATACCAAGTTTGTCATTCCCCTAGCCTACACCCTAGACGGGACTGACACTCGAGAACCATTGCTGGCCCCAAGCGAATCCTTGGCCTGGCTACTTACTAAGTGGAAGACTTACTCATGACAAAAAATAATTTTAAAAGTAAACTGAACTGCTCAATAAACACTTAGAATGTATCAAGATAACATTCACTGGCCAAAAATGGCAACTCAAGTCTCAACCATTAAAACAGGAAATAGAAACTTAAGAACAAACATCTAATTGTCTATGAAGCCTCTAAACAATTGAGATTGATGTGATGGATTTGTTCACCCTCATGCCAATCATAAGTTTCTTTTATAAATTCATCCATGAGATTGAGTATATTGAGAATCTTGTTGAGTTGTTGAGGTTTTGTGTTTCATTCTTTAATAATGGAGTTTTGTTGAGTCCTTCATGTGAGGGTTTTGCGAATGAGTGTTGTTCTTGGTGGATTTTGAGTGGATTTCGTTGTAATTATGTTGGGTTCAAGAGTCAAAATGAGTTTGGGAGGAAATCATTCGATTCTAGATGAGTTAGGCCTTGAATTGAGTAAGAAAAATTTGTTGGATTTTTCTAGGCAAAGGCTGAGCGGCATGCCACTGAGGTGCCAAGATGGCTAGCGCCGCACACCAGAAATGTGCTAGAAATAGGCTTCAGAAGTGTAGGGGTTAGCACCCTGCGTAGAAATAAACCAGGGTCACCTGCCTCCGTCTCTCTTCCATTTTTCATTCTGTCTAAGTTCTTTCAAATCGTGTCTTCGCTCTCTTCTTAAGTATTACTATCTAAAACTTCATTAATTATTAAGAGATCCTATATATCTTAATCATAACTTTTGAATTCACATTTCCAATTTCAAGGTAGAGTTAAGAGTAAAGTTCGAGAGTTACCTTTGGGTTTGTCACTCCACGAGCCTACACCCTGGGTAGGACTGGCACTCGAGAACCATTGTTGGCCCCAAACGAACCCTTGGTTGGCTACTTACTCAGCGGAAGACTTACTAATTAAGAAAAATACTTTTAAAATAAATTGAACTGCTCAATGAACACTTAGAATGTATCAAGATAACATTCACTGGCCAAAAATGGCGACTCAAGTCTCAACCATTAAAATAGGAAATAGAAACTCAAGAAAAAACATCTGACTGTCTATGAAGCCTCTAAACAACTGAGAAGGATGTCGGGACAAGACCCACGACATCCTAATGAACTATCTAATACTGAAAGCAATAATGTTGAGGAAGCTACTTGGGAGGCTGAGGATGATATGAAGAATAGATACCTACATCTCTTTGATTTCGGAGATATTCCAATCTAAGGTACTAATTCTTTTCTTGGTACTCTTTAAATTGAAAGGCTAAGTTGTGTTAAATTGCATGTTGGGTGTTTGAGTTGGGTGTTGATGTTTCAACCCTTATTTCTATTTAGAGTGTCTCATTTGAGGATGAATATTTCCAAGGGGGATATATTGTAACACCTCGGTCTTAGAAAGAGCCAAATTTAGAAAGAGCAAAACTAAAAAAGAGCTAAATTGAGATTGGTACAAGTTACTCTTCAATTGTGAGTTTTGGGTCAAATTCAAACAACTATAACTTTCAGCACAGGATGAGTTAGGTGGACCATGAGGTATTAAATCAAAGTTCATTGAGTCCTCTTTCCAACGCCAACGAGTTTGCTAAATTCTGAGTTTAGATGAATGAGATATACCCGTTTGAGTGCAGCCTATCTAGTTAAAGCAATTCATCCATTTTAAGGAGGGGTATTTTGGTCTTTTCCTTACCCCACTAAGCCCAAACTCTCCCACTCTTTTAGGGGTCTAAACTGATTGGAATCAGTTTTAGTCATTCCAAAAGATCTTAGGGTTTGTTTAGAGAGAAGTTCAAGAGGAGAAAAAGAAGATTCTTGCAAGCTTTGAGGATTTTCGCCTAGAACTTGATTCTTTCGAGGTATGTAAGTTTTCTTAGTGATGGGTTTGTTCACCCTTACACCAATCATGATTTTTTTTTATGAATTTGGCCATGAGATTGAGAATCTTGTTGAGTTCTTGAGGTTTTGTGCTTTATTCTTTAATAATGGAGTTTTGTTGAGTCCTTGAAGTGAGGGTCTTGCGAATGAGTGTTGTTCTTGGTTGGTTTTGGGTGGATTTCGTTGTAATTATGTTAGGTTTAAGAATCCAAATGAGTTTGGAAGAAAATCGTTTGATTATAGATTAGTTAGGCTTTGAATTGAGCAAGAAAAATTAGTCGGATTTTTCT
The DNA here is from genome assembly GCA_036250505.1 of Solanum acaule. Taxonomy (NCBI): domain Eukaryota; kingdom Viridiplantae; phylum Streptophyta; class Magnoliopsida; order Solanales; family Solanaceae; genus Solanum; species Solanum acaule. The sequence goes on from JAJOOR010002954.1 coordinate 16,659, forward strand.
GGTCAAAGGGTGGGGCGGTGAGCCATTGACACACCAAGAGGGCTGGCACCCCGTGCCTACAGTGCACCACAAAGAGGCTTGAGAAGTTTAGGGGCTAGTGCCCTGTGCCACCAATGCGCCTGCCAGGGTCGCCTGCCTCTGTCTTTCATTCCATCTAAGTTCTTTTTAATTGTGTCTTCGCTCTCTTCTTAAGTATTACTATCTAAAACTTCATTAATCATTCAGATATCCTATATATCCTAATCATAACTCTTGCATTCACATTTCCAATTTCAAGGTAGAGTTAAGAGTAAAGTTCGAAGGAGTCCTTTGGGTCATTTTGAGAAGTCTTCTACAATTGTTTATAACTTATTTTAAGACTTGAATAAATGAGAATGAGGAGAGTTTGAGTTCATAATTCAAAATGAGTATGAGGGGACTAAGTATTCCCAAGTATGGAACACTTTTACATTTAAAACGAGAAGAAGCCTTGTTTTTTAAACAAGTTCATGAGGAGTTTTGAGTAATAATCTTAAGTTGAGGATGAGTTATGTTTTTAAACATATGAGCATGAGTTATTTAAATTATAGGAATCAGTATTGAGCACCGATATGGGGATGAGTTCAAACAACTCAAAATCCTCATAAACCATGTATGTCAACATGGTAAAGGGTCATACTTTTTAGATGATTTCTTATTGCTTTTAAGCATAGCTTAGTGGATCCACTTAGTTGACGATGTCTTATACTCCGGCAAGGTATATGACAGTTTTGGCAGCGTAGGCGAGATGATGTATCATCGTGTAGCTCATAGTGATGGTTGTCGGTTAGATATTCTCCCAACTAAGAGTAAAAAGTTTATTGATGTATTTTTATGTACATTTGAGTAATTATCTACTGTTCTAAAAGATCTTTATATATATATATATTGCATCTTTATTGTTGCATTTATATTGAGTTAAGTTGAGATGAGTCGAGGTGAGTATGTTCTCCTTTTTATCAGTTCAGTTGTGTATCTCCATGTTTAGTGTTCCCCTTATATCCCCGTACATTCAATGTGCTGACTCCATTTGGTCTGCATCGTTTCATGATGCAGATACAAGTATTTAGGATCATCAAGCGGCGCCCCAAGGACTTTTTGGCATACTTTCCAAGATGAGGAAAAACCTTATATATCGAAACCTGAAATTAATAGAAGAACAAATAAATAAACAAAGGCTATAAAATACTACACAAATATATAAGAATTTATCATAAATCAACTACATAATTTATAAGAAGTACTAGAAATGCCCAGGGAAAGCCATACAGAGCAAATAATGCATTTCCTCTTTCATTAAACACTTCACTCTACTTCTTCAAATTGATTTTATTCTTCAGATACGTCAATGTTAAATTAAAACTCTCTTTCCCCCGTAGATAACTATTAAATAAATCTAAATCATCCACCATCTTAATGTGGCTTGAATCCATAATTTTAGATTGATCATGGGCAAGCAACATCGTGTGGACGAACAAAACTAACGAGCACTTCAACTTCTGCTCCCTACTCAACTTGGAACCCTTTATCAAATGCATCAACTTTGTAGCACTAATAGACTTATTCTTAGTCACCTTGTCGTAAAATTTCTCTCCCTTTTCAAGAACTTTTTTCAATTTTGCATCACGGGGGTATGCTGAGCAATTCAGCCCCATAATCAATGCAAATTCTCTTAAGACAAAATAAGCAGGCTTATCGTTCACACAAAACTAAATTTCATGTAATTTTTCTATCACTTTTCACACATCGCAACAACATATAATGGACCATCTGTCTATTGAACTTGAAATGTTCTGGAATATGCCTCAAGTGTCCAAAACAAGTACCTTTAAAATCATCATAAACTTTTCTTGAACTAGAAGATTTATTAAATCACGATAAACAACCATCCTTGCTCTAACATAATTTTTTATTGGAAATGATCCTACTTCATCTATCCATGTCTTTAAATCATACGACTTACCAGAAATGTCTTTTGCACAAATTGGCAAAGATAGGGGATCTTCATCCTCATCACTAGTTTGGGTATCTCTACTACTCTCATCTTCACTGTCACCTTTATCATTACTAGATTAAACATCATCTCTAGACTGGGCACTACTGTCCTGGTAGTTGTCAATCCCGGCCATTGTATCAGAATAAGAGTTTAACTCACGTTCTTCCACAACAATTTTTTTTATTTTTTGAAGCTTTGGAAACTTCTTCAGCCTTCCTTTTCTTATTTTTAGAAGCATTAGGACCAGATCGTTTAATGATGCCGCCTCTAGTTTTAGCCATACAGTACTATATACAAGCAAAACTAATTTTTTCATATCAAAATATCAACCACTAGTTTATTAGCACAATCAAAGCTTACATTTAAAACACATGCAAAAGAAGTAGCAATTCAAACAAAAATCGACAGTAAAATCCCAAACATAAAACTCAAAAATCGATCAAAATACAGTAAACGTTTTCAAATCGCTAACATAAAACTTTCAAAATTTTTCTATGCATTATCCAAATCAAAACTTCATTAACGATGCCGAATCAGAAACATAAACTAAAAAGTTAGATTTTCAAAAGTTAGTTTCAAAAGTTTAAGCAAAAATCTAAACTTCACTACACTACCACAATTAAAAAGTAAATCAAATAGGACTAAAAGTTACTTAAATACGATGATGAAACTTACCTGAGAGGAAGAAGATTGAACAAGATTCAACTGAACTTGGGGAAGAAGATTGAACAAAATAGACCCGATTCACTTCGTTTTAAATCTTCAGGAACTATTATGGGATCTTACGTTTTCTTATGGTTTCAAGAATAGAAGATTGGAATGGTTGGTTCTTGGAGAAAGGTGTTTTATGGAGGTTTACAAAATCGATAAAGCTGGTATATGGAAGATCAAAAGCCTTATTGAAGAACAAAGTTCTGAAGTTTCATCGGAAAAAGGGTTTTATGATAACCCAATATATTAATTTTTTTTATATTGGGATTGTACTTTATTTTTGGAGGGATTAAATTTATTTAATATTTGAAGTGTTGGGAAGAAAATGATTTTTCAAAACTTGTATTTTACCCCCAAGTTTTTAAAGTGTTAAAAGGACCCCTGGCCCCACAAGCCAACCCCACACTTTGACTTTTTCTTAAAGTAAACCTACAAAATAAATCAAAAAGAAATGGGGTGGCTATGGACTAAATAAAGTTATATTTGTGGGCACATCACCAAATCTTCTCGAGTAATATTCTCTCTCTCTCTCTCATTATCTCTCTGTCCTTTAAGCATGTTTTTTGTACTTGTATGAATTGTATATTTTCTCTCTCCCTCTCTCCCTCTCCTCTATAATCTTTTTATTATATTTTGCTTTTTGTGTTTATATCAATAATATATTTTCTCTTCCTCTTCCTCTCGCTACCTCTCTTTTTTTTTTAGCCATTTTAAAAAATATATTTTTCTTTGTTTGTTTGTACCAATTGTATAACCTCTCCCTCTTTCTCTCCCTTTATAACATTTTATCTTGAATATTAATTTTGTGCGTTTACTTCAATTCTATACTTTCTCTCTTTCTCATTGCATCTCTCCCAGTGGCGAATCCAAGATTTTCATTCTGGGTGTTCGAAAAATAAAACTATAAACGTGTGAATAAGCCAACAAAATACAATTCAAAGGAAGTACAAGTATATAATTTATAAGTACGAAAAGTTAGTTCTGTTAGCAGACACCTTTTAGCACGTTTGGATTTTTTTTGGGTTAAAATCTACTCTTTTATTTAAAAAAACGTGAAAGATTGGTCCTGAAACTAAATGAAGGAAGGTAAAAAATTAAAATGACCACAATGGGATTTGAACCTTGGATGTGAGGGCCAATCTAAAAAGAGATCTACCACTACGCTACATCTTACTTCTTATTCATAAGGGGATTTAAAATTATTATATCAACATAAATTCAGAAAATTTACCTTATATATACAATATAATTTTTTGCCGAGGGGGTTTGACTTCATCCAATTCTAAGTGTAGGCGGTCACTAACAAGTATAAACCCAACTAAGAGTTAGGGTCGATCCCACAAGGAGTGATACATTAAAGAATTCGATCAATAAGTGAAATAGTGTTCTAATCGTTTGTAGAAGTAGGAGTTTCGTAACACTAAAGTAAATCACGAAATTTGAATGATTAATATCAAATGGGGAGAATTTGGGTAACCAATTTACGATTACTAAAAATGGAAGTAAGCAAGTATATAGAGTTTCTTGGGAGTGTGATAAATTTAATGCTAATTTTTGCGTAGTGGGTGATTATGAGTTACTTAAAGTTGTTGAATATCAGTGGGTAGGCTAGGTTTTGAGTGTAATAGCCATGTCTCAATCAACTATAGCGATTCAAGTGAGTTTTTTTGAACCTCACAAGTGAAACACAATCGGACAATCCATAACCTTAATCAATCCACTCATTCGAGCTAGTTTTGCAAGATTGTGAACAAACCCACTTTCTCAAGCTAGATTCAAAGCGGTCATCAACTAATAATTCGACTCTAACACTTCTTTCTCAAGCAAGTATCGAGTTCTAAGCTAGAATTACATTTGCAACTACAATTCATCAATTAAATTATGAACAATTAATTGAAACCACATCAAATGAACAATAAAATCAGTAACCCAAAACACCCATTAGCTAATTAAAAAATTCAACTACATAATCACACCCCCAAGAATGAAGGTTTTAGCCAAACATAATAAAGAACAAGAATTCGTTACCGACTAAGTTTTCCATCAGCTTTGGTAATGATCCACAAGTCTCCAAATGCACAAACTAAAGCTAAAAGTCTCACAATCTCTAAATCCTTGCTCAAATGTGTAAAAAGATAAAAAACCCAGCAATGAACAATGGGGGAAATGTTTTAGAACTGTTCAAAACTCTTCTCTTTTTTTGAGAAATAACATTTATACTTTTCCAGAATTTTAGCAACAGAATCACTCGGCGAAGTAAGTCGGGCTCGTCGACCTGATCGGCGATGCGCCGAGTGCTCCCTTTCTTGCCTTTTTGGTGTGTCTTCCCACCAACTTGTTCTGTAACTTTCAGCGATTGAGTTCGGCATCGCCAATCAGCTCGGCGCGTTGTCAAACTCCTCATTTGCTCTCCAAGTTGGTCTTGTCCATGGGCTTGCATGCTGGAACGTTGGGTGAGCCGAAGGTCCGCTCGGCGACTCACCAAATGGCTTTGGCGAGGCCCAACTTTGCTTTCTTTCAACTTCTTAAGCTTTTTCACTCCTCTTTACCTCGTAGTGTCCTTGCCTTGCTCTTTTCCATTTATTTCTGCATATTAACATTTTAACATCAGTTATGTGCATAAAATAGGCATTGAGGACACTAATTTCTCAAATATCAAGCCCTAAATGAGTCGAAATCCCCGACTCATAAGTGAACCCCCTGGAGACCACGTGGGTCCACCCCTAATCTCTCCTATCATAAGTTTTTTTTCTTGTGAATAAGTTGGACTCCTATCAATTATTATGAGATTTAGTATAAGTTAGGGATTGATGTAAACATAAAGTCGAGGGATTGCTACAATTTTTGAATAATAGTTTACATGGATTAGATTTTTCAAAACCAACAACTTTACACATTATATTGACTGATGCAATTTAACTTGTAATTCCTTCATATCAACACCTAAAAAATAACAAAAATAAAATTTCAAATTCTCAGGCAACAACAGAGTATAGGTCATTTGTACAATTCATGCAATTCATAGTGTTACATCTAATTATTAAGAGTCTACCTCCTTCTATTTGACTTCAAATTATGAATTACATACCTTTCTTTAACTTACGAATTGAGCTACATATCCAGATAATACCATTCAATTTAAATATAAACATAACCATAAATATAAAAGAGAAAAATCAGTCAAAGTCGAGATGAAGTATTAAGAGTTGTTATATTTACTGATGACAATGATATTTGCAGAGAGATTCAAAGTATTATTTTATATTCAAACATTTATCAGGTTTGATTTTTTATGATTGAACTAAATTATTTTTTGTACACATTTTTCAGGATCAAGACTTAAATGCTAACCAAATTAGTGTTGACGATCATGAATTCACAGTTATTTTACAACATATTATTAATATTTTTACATTGTCCATTCATTTAATGAATAGAAACACAATGGTCCTTCAAAACTAAGTTTAAGAATCTCTACTTTTTATATATATATAGGATTTCACTGAAGGTACGTTGATCACTGTCGAATAGACACCTAACACGATATAGAAAATTGATGCCTCAATAGTTGATGAAGAAGATCGTACCTCACAGTTGTTAGGAAATAATTTCAAGAGTGTTTAAGAAGAAAAATACAACCTAAAGAATTGCAAGAAAGAACAATAGTTGAGAACTCAAGAAATGTATGATTAGTTATTTTTGTATATAGATTAGTTATGAACATCATGTGTGCTATCTTTCATGGTTTATCATGTTACTAACTTATCACAATTATTTATCTTGATATTTTCTAATTAATGGACAAAATGTTAGAATCTTTTTAACATTTCGTATGATATAAGAAACATATATTATGTTTTTTTAAGAAAATGAAAATGGGGATTGTAATACCTCAGAAGTTTGAAAGTCAAAAAGAAAAGAAAAATGCAGAATTTTGCCTTGGAGAAACTACGAGTCCAATCTATGGATCATAGGAAGTCCTACGAGTCATAGAAAGGATTTCAAGTTTGTAAAGTTTGACTTACGGACAAACAGGATGAACCGTAGGAAGGTTCACGAGTCGTAGATGAATTTCATATGAAAGATTCAGAGATTTGATTTAGGACCTCAAGTCTACGGAAGATTTTGATGGGTTGTAGTTGGTTCTACGGACCATAGGAAGGTTCCATAGATGTGTTCCAGAATAAGTAAAATTTTGGAGTGAAACTTGTGTTCTACGAATGAGGTCTATGGGCCGTAACAACTCGATGGACCATAGAAAGGTCTCATGGAAAATGATTGAATATTTGAATTTCTGAAGTTGGATCTACGATTGATCAGGACGAGCCGTGTAAAGACCTACGGACTGCATGTCACAACCGTAAGGCTGTCTGGTAGTTATTTTAAAGGGTATTTAGGTCTTTTTCTATGCACCTTATGCCTATACTACATCGTTTTACCCCTAATTCAAAGCACTATAAGTACTCTTCAAACCTTTAAAGTTCTCCAAATCTCTCGTTCAATCAATTTCCCAAATCCTCTCCAAGATTTTCTTCAAAAAATCTTCTCTCTATATTAAGGAAGAAAAAGCTAGGGTTCTTCAAGTTCAAGTTTCCCTTCTTCATCAACTACTTAAGGCTTCAAGATCAATGTATGTAGGGAGTTCATCAATAGGTTTCATTCACTCATTGAGTCCCAAAATATTCTCCAATTCAATTTTCCTAAATTGGTTAGGTTTTCATTCAATTCCTCATGGGTTGTATTTATATGGATTTTAAATTGTTGATTTTGATCATATTATGATTATTTAGGTTCATCATAAGCTTTCCAATAAATTCCATGTGAACCCATGTATTGATCATGATTTTTGACTATGAACCCTAATTTGCATAAATTTAAAGAATAGTTATGAATCAATGAATGATATTTTCATGAACTTATGCATGATTTATGAAAAAGGAATGCCTATGATCTTGATTGCTTTAAGATAAGCATCGATTAATTGTGAAAGGATTTTCTCACCTATGTTTGAATTATGAAAGATTTTCTCACATTAAGGGATCATGGTTTGGTGAGAGGTTTTCTCACTCATGCATGATTCAAGACATAAAGAGATATTTTATGATGTCTTAACTTGGATTAGTAACTTAATTGTGCTTTTCCATGGATGATGATATGCTTATGTTTATGACTATTCTATTGAGAATTTTACTTAGCATTGTTGAACAATGGCTGGAGCGCATGGAGAAAGTGTTTAAGCGGTTGGAGTGTTCAAATGTTGCCAAATTTAAGTATGCTATCTCACTATTACAAAAGGATGCTTACGATTGGTGGGTAAGTGTTCCAAATTCCAAGGTAAAACCTCATGTTCTTACTTGGGATGACTTTCTTAAGGAATTTCGTATGAAGTATGTCCCACCTGCTTATTGTGATGCAAAGAAAAATGAGTTTTTTAATTTAAGGCAACAAGGCATGTCTATTGCTGAGTATCAACAAAAGTTTCTAAGACTCTCTCGTTATGCTGGAGGTATTATTAAAGAGGAAAAAAAAACAAGTGCAGGAGATTTGAAGATGGTTTGAATGATTCCATCAGAAAGAATGTGGCAATCCTGCAACATGAGAACTTTTGTAAATTAGTGTCTACTGCTTTTACTTGGGAAAGAACTGATAAGGAAGAAACTAGTAGAAATGAAAGCAAACTTTGAAAGACTAGATCAGATTTTGGAGGTCCATCCAAAAGGGGAAGGTTTGATGATTCTAAGGCTGGTAGTGTGAAATGGTTAGCTCAACATAAGCAAAACAAATCAGATTTTTCTATAGCTTGCACTCCAAATTATGGCCAGGGCAAGTCTCACGTTCCTAGTTGTGCACAATGTGGAAAGAATCATTATGGTTCTTGCAGGAGAGCTTCTGGTGCATGTTTCAATTATGGGAGCTTCGATCATAAAGTGAAGGATTGTCCTAATCCTAATCATGTTCCTTCCTTGCGCACTGAAGGCTCAGTTCATAATCCTTCTACTAATCCTCCTCAAACCAATAGAGGGGCAAGGGCTAAAATGTCACGACCTGAGTCTACACCCTGGACGTGGCTGGCACTCAAGAACCATTGCTGGTCCCCAAGCGAACCCTCATCCTGGCTGACTACAAGCGAAAGACTAACTCAAGCATACAAAAGCTTAAAAACTGAGTCAAATTCAATAAACTCAACTTTAAAGTAATTTGAACAATACTCAATAGATAACTCAAAGTTTGTAAAAATAACTCAAGGAAGATACATACTGAAAACTACTCAACTTTGTCTATCTATGAAGCCTCTACTATTATAGAAGGATATGGGGACAAGATCCACGACATCTCAAAACTACTAACTGTAAGATAAAGGTGAAGTCCTCCAGAATATAAGAAGGCTCACGAAAGCTGTCTAGCATGGCAAGTGGTATCAACGAAGCTTCTATTGATGACCCTAAGCATAAGCTTGAGCTGATGGAAAGGAAACATACTTACCTCTTCTCAATACACTCAACTCAACTCAACTCAGAGAAAATAGAGCTCAACTTAAGGGGAACACTAAACATGGCGATACAAAGATAAACTGATAAAAAAGGGAACATACTCACCTTGACTCATCTCAACTCAACTCATTATGAATGCAACAATAAAGGTGATATATATATATATATATCTATATGAAAATCTTTAAAACAATAGATAATAACTCAAATTTACATAAAAATACATCAATAAACTCGTTACTCTTATATGAGAGAGTCTTTAACAGACAACCATCACTATGAGCTACGTGATGATACAATGTCTCACCCACACTGCCAGAACTGTCCTATATCTTGTCGGAGTATAAGACATCCTCAACTAAGTGGATCCACTAAGCTATGCTTAAAAGCAATAATGAATTATCTAAAAAGTATGACCCTTTACCAATGTTGGCATACATGGTTTATGTGGATTTTGAGTTGTCTGAACTCATTCCATATCGGTGCTCAATACTAATCCCAATAATATATATAACTCATGCTCATATTATTAAAAACATAATTCATCTTCAACTTGAGATTATTACTCAAAAGGTTCTCTTAAAAGAGATAATGCTTAAAAACTCCTCATGAACTCATTTAGAAATCAAGGTTTCCTCTTGTTTTAAATGTAAAAGTGTTACATACTTGGGAATACTTAGTCCCCTCATACTAATTTTGAAATATGATCTCAGCTCTCGTCATTCTCATACTCATTTACTCAAGTCATAAAATAAGTTATAAACAATTGTAGAAGACTTCTCAAAATGACTCAAAAGGACTCCCTCGAACTTAATCTTAACTCTACCTTGAATTTGAAATATGAATTCAAGAATTATGATTAGAATATATAGGATCTATCGATGATTTATGAAGTCTTAGATAGTTATAATTAAGAAGAGAGTGAAGACACGATTTAAAGGAACTCAAATGGAATAAAAGACAGAAGAGAAACGGGGGTAGGTGACTCTGGCGCATTCCTGGTGCGGGCGCCAGCCCCTAAACATCAGAACCCCATTTCCAAAGCACTGCAGGCGCGGGGCGCCAACCCCCTTGGTGCCTCACTGGCGCGCCCCCCCACCGTGTACCCTGAAAGTCCGACAAATTTTTCTTGTTCAATTCAAGGCCTAACTCATCTAGAATCGAGCGATTTCCTCCCAAACTCAATTGTATTCTTAAACCCAACATAATTACAATGAAATCCACTCAAAACCCACCAAGAATAACACTCACTCGCAAGACCCTTACCTCAAGAACTCAATGAAACTCCATTATTAAAGAATGAAGCACAAAACCTCAAGAACTCAACAAGAACCTCAATATACTCAATCTCATGAACGAACTCATAAAGGAAACTCATGATTGGCGTGAGGGTGAACAAACCCATCACTATGAAAACTTACATACCTCGAAAGAATCAAGTTCTTTGCGAAAATCCTCAAAGCTTTTAAGAATCTTGAACGTTCTTTTTTTTCTCCTCTTGAACTTCTCTCTAAACAAACCCTAAGCTCTTTTGGAATGACTAAAACTGATTACAATCAGTTTACACCCCTAAAAGAGTGAAAAAACGTTTGGGCTTAGTGGGGTAAGAAAAATACCAAAATGCCCCTCCTTAAAACGGATGAATTGCCTTAACTAGGAAGGCTGCAGTCAAACAATCATATCTCATTCATCTGAACTCAGAATTTAGCAAACTCGGTGGCGTTGGAAAGAGGTCTCAACGACCTTCATTTTTATACCTCATGCATCACCTAACTCATTCTATGCTTAAAGTTATGGTCATTTGAAGTTTACCTAAAACTCACAATTGAAGAGTAATTTGTACCAATCTCAATTTAGCTTTTTCTAAATTTGGCTCTTTCTAAGACTGAGGTGTTACAATATCTCCCCCATGGGAATATTCATTTTCGAATGAGATCACTCTAAATATAATGAGGGTGGAAACATCAACACCCAACTCAAACACCCAACATGCAATTTAACACAACTTTGCCTTTCAATTTAAAGAGTACCAAGAAAAGAATTAGTACCTTAGTTTGGAATCTCTCCGGAAGCAAAGAGATATGTGTATATCTTCTTCATATCTTCCTCAGCCTCCCAAGTAGCTTCCTCTAAAAATTGATTCCTCCATTAGACCTTGACTGATGCAAACTCCTTGGTTCTCAACTTGCGAACCTGACGATAATGAATCTGAACGGGTATCTCCTCATAAGATAGACTGTCCTTAATACGGATATTCTCAGTAGGTATAATAAGTGGCAGATCGCCCATATACTTCTTCAACATATAAATGTGAAATACCGGATGGACTACTGCTAACTCTGACGGTAGTTCCAACTCATAAGCTACATTGCCGATTCTCTTGGATATCTTGTAAGGACCAATACAGGGGACTGAGCTTCCCCTTCTTACCAAGTCTCATAACACCCTTCATGGGTGAAACCTTCAAGTAAACCCAATCATCCACTTCAAATTCCAAGTCTCTTATCCTAACATCTATATAGGATTTCTGACGACTTTGCGCAATTTTCAACCTTTCTTGAATGGTCTTCACTCTCTCCATAGCTTGATGAACCAAGTCTGGTCCTATCAAACCAGCTTCACCAACCTAAAACCATCCAATAAGAGACCTACATCTTCTCCCATAAAGGGCATCATAAGAAGCCATCTGGATGCTGGAGTGATAACTGTTGTTGTAACCTCTATGAGAGGTAAGTGATCATCCCAATTACCTTTGAAATTGATCACATAAGCCCTCAACATATCCTCTAAAGTCTGAATAGTACGCTCTGCTTGACCATCAGTATAAGGATGTAAAGCAATACTAAGGTTCACCTTTGAACCCAAACCTTTCTGGAAATACTTCCAAAATTATGCGGTAAATTATGCACCTCTATCTGAAATGATAGACACATGAACTCCATAAAGTCTGACTATATCTTGAATATATAATCTTGCATAATATTCTACTGAATAAGTAGTCTTTACCGGCAAAAAATTGACTGATTTAGTCATCGGATCTATAATCACCCAAATCGAATCATGCTGCCTACGAGACCGCGGCAAACTAGTAATGAAATCCATATTGATCATTTCCAACTTCTATTCTGAAATATCTATATTTTGAGCCATACCAACGGGACTTTGGTGCTCTACCTTGACTTGTTGGCGATTTGAACACTTAGCCACGAAATCTGTAATACACCTCTTCATGCTACTCCACCAATAGACTTCTCTAAAGTCATGATACATCTTTGTGAAACCGGGATGGATTGAATATTTGGAACCATGAGATTCCTCCATGAACGCACTTGGAGCTCATCCACCTTTGGCACACACAATCTACCTTGATACCTCAACACGCCATCTCCCCCTTGTTCAATTCAAAACTCATCACTTTCTGCTTATAAACATTTGCCTTCAATTCAAGAAAAATTGGGTCTTGGTCTTGTTTCTCTTTCACTTTGGACACTAGTGATGATTCAACCCCATTCATCACCACCACTCCACCTTCGTTGGAATCCAACAACCAGACTCCCAATCGTGCAAGTCTGTGGACATCTTTGGCAAATTCTTTCTTGCCTTCCTCAACATGGGCAGTACTACCCATAGATAACGTGATCAAGGCATCAACAACAACATTAGCCTTACCTGGGTGATAGAGGATACTCATGTCGTAATCCTTGAGTAAATCTAACCACATCCTTTCTCTAAGATTAAGCTCTTTTGGACTAAAAACATATTGAAGACTTGTGATCGGTGAACACATTTACATAAACACCATAGAGGTAGTGACGCCATATTTTCAAGGCAAATGCTACTGCTGCTAGCTCGAGATCATGAGTCGCGTAATTCTTCTCGTGAATCTTAAGTTGTCCGGAGGCATAAGCTATAACTTTTCCATTCTGCATCAATACACAACCAAGTCCAACTCTGGACGCATTACAATACACAACAAAGACTTATGTACCCTTCGATAGGGTCAATACTGGGCAGTAGTTAATCGAGTTTCCAATTCCTGGACGCTTTTCTCACAAGCTTCAGACTATTGAAACTTTACTGTTTTATGAGCCAACTTAGTCAATGGGGATGAAATAGAAAAAAACCCCTTGACAAACCTTCTATAATAACCAACCAATCCTAAGAAACTTCTTAAATCTGTTGGAGATGTGGGTCTAGGCCAGTTCTGCACAACTTCAATATTTTGAGTGTCAACTCGGATCCCTTCAGCAGAAACATTGTGGCCTAAGAACGCCACAGACTCAAGCCAAAACTCACACTTGGAAAATTTAACATACAAATCTATATCTTTGAAAGTTTGGAGAACTATTCTGGATGACTATCATGATCCTCCTCATTCCTTGAATAAATCAGAATGTCATCAATAAACACAATAACAAACATGTCAAGATATGGCTTAAATATTCTATTCATAAGATCCATGAACGCTGCAGGAGAATTAATCAAACCAAAAGATATAAAAAGAAACTCATAATGACCATAACAGGTCCTAAATGTTGTCTTTGGGATGTCACTCTCTCTTACTCTCTACTGATGATAGCCAGATCAGAGATCTATCTTAGAAAAGAAAGTGGCACCCTGAAGTTTATCAAATAGATCATCGATTCTCGGAAGGAGATTCTTATTCTTTATGGTGACTTTGTTTAATTAGCAGTAATCAATACACATCCTGAGAGAACAATCGTTCTTCCTCCCAAATAAGACCAGAGCGCCCCAAGGTGAGGCAATGGGTCGAATAAAACCTTTATCAAGAAGATCTTTCAACTGCTCTTTTAACTGTTTCAACTCATATGGAGGAATAGAGATAGGTCAAGTATTAGGAAGAATATCTATGCCGAAGTCTATTTATCTCTCAGGAAGGACTCCGGGAAAATTATCTTGAAAGACCTCTGGAAACTCACTCACAATTGGAACTGACTGAATAGGCGGTGTCTCAACACTAGAGTCATTAACTTGGACTAAGTGATAGATGCACCCCATAGAGACTATCTTTCTGGCCTTAAGGTATGAAATGAAATGACCCTTAGGCACTGTTAAACTATTCCTCCACTCTAAAACAGGCTCATTAGGAAACTGGAACTTAACTAAACGAGTTCTATAATCAACTGAGGCATAACAAGAATGAAGCCAGTTCATACCTAGAATAACATCAAAGTCCACCATGTATAACTCAACTAGGTCATCCATGGTGTCCTTGTGATTGACAGAGATGACATAATCATGATAAGCTCTCTTGACTAAAATAGACTCACCAACATGTGTGGAACACTGATGGGCTCAATAAGTCGCTCGAGAAGAATATCAAACCTCCTAGCAATATACTGAGTCATAAAAGATAGACTCTAAACCTAGATCAAGTAATGCATACACATCAAAAGTAAAGACTTTGATCATACCAGTGACAACATTTGGCAAATCTCCTGCTCTTGGTGACTGGTGATAACATATATACAGTTTGCTCTTCCGCCTTTCCCTGAAGTAGCTCCTGTAGGTGTAGCCTTGCCTGGTAAAGCCACTGAAAAAGATTGGGCTCTATTGCCCCCATTACCATTACCCTGCTCTTTGGGCATTCTCTCATTAAGTGACCTGTCTGACCACACTTGAAACAACCCATGGAGCCATCACGACACGCTCTTGGGTGGTTCCTACCACACTTAGCACATGTAGGAGTTTAGTTTACCCCTTGTGGCACATTACCTTGAGATTGAATAGGTCGAGCTCTGAGGTTCTTCAAATTCTAATTCCTGAATTCACCTCTTTTCTTTGGTGCAGGTGCACTAGTAGATGATGGAGCATGTCCAATTGGACTTTGTTGGAAAGATGACTGGTTCACATTTCTAGTCTTCTACTGTGCGGACTATTTATCTGTTGTCTTAGCCTTCTTGCTGCGGAATTCTCCCCTATCTATCAACTTGTCTTCCTCAACCTGTTGCACATGGATCATAAGCCTTGCTATATAACAATGTACCCTATCAACATAGCAACCTTACTTTATTTGCTTGACAGACGGGACAGTCTAGACAAAAATAGGCTCATCCTGCTCCTCATATCAGCAACCATCTTCGAAGCATAACGGGACAATTGAGTCATGAGTCTGAGATTTGGGCTCATTTGAGGATTTGTTTATATAGATTTAGTGTCCGAAAATGCTTAATTTGTGCCATAAACTAATGTTAAATCCTTGGTTTTCAGGTATATGGATTGAGGAACAAAGCAAGGACACTAACAGACAAAAAAGAACAAAACAAACTGAAGAAATGAAGAAAGGCAAGACTGGTGAACGCCAAGGGCACTTGGAGAATCGCCGAGTGGCTATCTGACCGTCTAAAGTTCCAGTGTACCAATCCCTGAAGGAAAGAACCAAGTCGGCGGCGAAAAGGAGCAGTCGGTAGATCGCCGAGTAGTTTCGTGACGCTAAGATAGATCGCCCAAAGTTACAGATCTTGAGGATGCTGAATGCCAAGGCAAAAAGGCGATGTAATAGGTCAAAGGGTGGCTTGCCGAGTGGTTCGGCGAGCCCGAATTACTTCGCCGAATGGCCCTTCGTGGCTTATTTTTTGCGACTATAAATTAGATTTTGAACATTTAGTTGAGTATTTATCTTTTATTTGGAACATTCAGAACAATTTTCTCTAGAGCTTTTCTTAATTTTTTTAAGAACCTTAGAGATTCAATTTGGAAATTTTGGAAATGGGTTTCGAATATTCTGCAGATTTAGCATTGTAAAGACTAAATCACTCTTAACCAGTTGATGAATAATCAATTTGGTAACAATTTTTACCTTTCTATGATGTTTGGCAAAAAGCCCAATTCTTGGGGTGTGATCATGTGATTATGAGCTAAATTAGTTTATGGGTATTGTTAATTACTAGTTTAAATGCTATTTTGATGTGAGTTTAATCATTAATTGTAGTTTAATTTAAGAATTGTAGTTTCAAATGCAGTTCTATATTTGTGTTCTTGGCTTGCTCGAAAGAGAGGTTTTCGAACTAAGATTATTAATTGATGGTTTGTGGGTATTGGGTTGATTTGGGTTTAGCTCGAGAGAGTGAATCCTAAACCCAATCCCACACATTTAGTTTGAATGGTGACTGAATTAAGGTGTGGGTTGTTCTTTATTGTTATGCTTGCGATGTTCGAAAGATATCACCTGATTCGGGGTAGTTGTTCGAGATAAATCTATCTTCTTTATAGTCTAGCCTACTCACTGATATTTAACTATTTACTAGTAGTTGCAATTACCCATATGCCTATATTTGCCTATAATCGATCACATCCCGAGAATCCATCTCCCTATTGTTATTTCAAAGTTTTGTGACTGTTTGTAGTTGATAATTACAACTAAAACCCCCATTTGACATTCATGTTACCCTTTTTATTTAATTAATGTCTTTTTTCGATAAATTCTATTCCTATGGCTGATTAGACCACATTTGCACTTTCTATTTTTAATTTAAAACACGTACTGCTCCCTGTGAGATTCGACCCTAACTCATTTAGTTAAGTTTTAGACTGATTTACGATCGTTGACACCTAGAATTGGACGAGGTGGGCTTGAAACGTTTAAATCAAAATGGCTGCTGCTGGTGACTTGTGTTGTTTGAAATTCTTTTGGTGTAGTTGAATTGTGTTCTTTTTAACTATAGTTGAATCTACTTACTTTTATTTTTGGATTTTTGTTGCTTGTTAAAACAGAGGAGGAAATGAGCATTAACGGAAGTAATGGTAGCCAAGTGGGTCACCAAGATGATGTCGGAAACCTCAACGATGTCAATGACCCAGACATCAATGACCTAGCCCAAATGGGTGGTGTTGGGGCCATATGTTTGCCTCCAGCTGAAGGAAACGCTGTGTTTCACATCACAAGCACCATGCTTCAGCTCCTTCAGCTGAAGGGTTTGTTTGGAGGGCTAGCTCATGAGGATTCCCATGAGCATATCAGAAATTTTGTTGATTCCTGTGGACCGTTCTCATTTAAAAACATATCGCAAGAATCAGTCTGGTTGAGGTTGTTCCCATTTACTCTAATGGGCGAGGCAAGCAAGTGGTTAACTAAGTTTCCAAGAGATTCTATCACTTCATGGGATGAGCTTAGTACTTCATTTCAAGTGCGATTCTTTCCCCCTTCGAAGACGATGACTCTTCGGGATAGTATCCAAAGCTTCAAGTACTTTGAGGGTGAGCCAATCCATAAGACGTGGCTAAGGTTTAAGAAGCTACTGCTGCAGTGTCCAACTCATGGACTTACAGATAAGGCGCTGCTGGAATATTTCTATAGAGGTCTTGATTTGGTAAACAAAGGAATGGATGACCAACTTTATCCGGGTGGTATCATGCGAAGCCCTACACTCTAGTGTTCCAACTCTTCGATTGCACGACCAAGATAAACAAGGCATGATATACTCGTGAAGACCAAATCTCTCATCTCACTTGTAAAATGACAAAATAACAAATCATAAATGATCAAGAGAGAGATCAAAACTTGGCCAAAATAATGACCCAGCTGGATAGCTTGGCCAAAAAAGTCATGGAATTTGAAGCACTGTACAATAAGGAAGTAAACTTCTTAGCCAATCAAGGAGGAAGTCATCGTTCAAATGACTCAAGGTAGGAAGGTAACCAAGGATAAAGTAGAGAGGGGGAGAATGATAGGTTTGTTGCGTCAAAAGCCCAAGGACTCTGAGAGTGGCTGGACAGAAAATATGATCTTATATATTCTCTCCAAAGTCAAAGAGTCCGAGAAAGTGTTGAAAGAGATAAAAGAGGATGTCTCGACTCTCAATCAGTTGGTGACCTCTCATTCCGTCTCAATTAAGCAGTTGGAGACCCAAATGGGTCAAATTTCAGCTCATCTGAACCCAAGACAACAAGGGGGGCTGCCTAGTGATACAATGAAAAACCCCAAGAATGAAGTTTGAGTGGGTACTTGTGTCATGCCACGACGTTTACTAAGGCATTTCTTGGGAGGCAACCCAAGTGTTTAATGCTTTATGGTTGTTTTTGAATAACGGGTGTTGATTGTGCAAGTTGAAAAGTGGAATGTGTTTGAGAATGTGCAGTTTGGTGAGCCACGAGTCCAGTCGGTGACTCACTGAAGAGGTCGGCGAGCCCAATTTTGTCCGCTGTTTGAACCCCCAAATTGACTGGAGGTCCTATAAAACTCGGTGAGGTAAGTTACCACTTGGTGCATCACCGAGTGGTTTGGTGTGGTTGATTAATACCACCGAAATATCCGCGAACTGAAAGGTTTTAAAAGGCCAAACAATTTAAATTTTCAAAATCTTTCATATTCTCTCATTTCTAGCCTCGTACACTCTCACCCACACTCTAGATCTTAAATACTTTCCAGTTTTAGTCATTTTTTGTTCTTGATCTCGTGCTCGGATTTGGATTACATTGCCGCCCTAGCATATCAAATTCTAAATTCGGCAATCAGATTGGTTTTCCGAACCCCAAACTCTAGAATAGTAGTTGCACTCGAATGCCTTTGATGATTTTGTAATGATGTGTGCTGGGCCTGTGTTGAATCGTATTTGATGTGTTGGATTGCCTATTTTGTATTTCGAAATTGTGCCTAATTGCTTAAAATGATGAGTCCTATGTTTAATACGTTAAAATCGACTTTAAATTGTTGGGTTGCGGTGATTTTATGTTGGGTCTAGTTGGGTGAAGTCTGAGTAACCCCTAATTGAGCCAAATGATGTAATTTGTCCAATGATAGAGCGATTGACGTCATTTTTAAGGGTAAAAGTCATTAAATGACCAATTTTGGCCAAATCGAGGGAAGTCTGAGTACCTTGGAGGCATGGGTCTTGTGTGAATTGCATTGTGTGTGAGTTTGATTTTGATTTCTAGGGTTGCAGGCTTGATTTTTGGAAACGGGGTTGAAATTTGGCACATTGGGCAGTTTGGTGAGCTGGCTCGAGCTCGCCGAATGGTTCGGTGGTTCGCCAACGTCCGCCTTGATCGCTCTTAATTTCTCAATTTGGCTTAGTTAGAGTCTGTAACTTTTGGCGGGAAGCCTGAGCTCGCTGATTTCACTCGGCGATTGGCCGAAAGGTCCCTTAGATCGCCCTTTCTACGCCCCTAACCCCTAAAACACACTGGATTATTCGGCAAGCTAGTTTAGGCTCGCTGAAAGGCCCTGAACATCGCCGACCATCCATTTTTTTGGAAATTTTTCAGGCCAGTCCTTTCGGCGAGCCCAATCTGGCTCGCCAAACTGACTCAGCGACTCGCCGATTGGTTCGGCGAGTCTTTCTGCAACTTGAAATACTGCAACTTTTCTTGAAATTTTTCTAACTCTTTTCAATGTGTTTTGCAAATATGGCTAGACCCAAGGTACCCAGACGAGACATACCGCCCTACAAATGGGAAAAACAAATCGTCATCAATGAGGATGCAACGGCATCCAAGGCAAATGCGTCTAAACTTCCTAACACTGGTCGGAAAGGCAAAGACAAGGGCATGACCCCCGCTGTTGCATCACCAGAGGTCAGCTCCGACAGTGATGGAGTCTACACGACTCACCTCACCACTTCTGAAAATGAGGGGAGCACTAGGATCCTCAGGCTGCCATCTCTGAACCTGAGGATGATCAACTTCTATTAGACCGGAGAACTGAAATGCGCTCCAAGAGGATGAATGATCCGTCTAGGATCTGGGTGCCTCAAACCACTCCTCTTTCTCATGTTCCAGATCAGGCTGTGTATCCAACACCATCTGCATAGGGTCCTCCTCCCCGATCTCTCAATAGACTAAAGGCCGAGGGACTAAGGCTATTATCGAGGAGAAGAGACTGTCCACAGATGGTGTGGTGGACACATATTCGGAGATCTGGAGCACCTTGAAATCGCACAAATTCCATATTTTTACTAAACCCCGTGGCCCTTATATTCCTAATTGGGTCCGAGAGTTTTACACTGCCTATAGATCTCGGTCCCACAAGGAAAGAGGAAGGCTGCTACCTTCAAGCCGGTAGACTATGTGGTTGTTAGAGGTAAGAAAATGAAGTGTGATAGTAATGATATCAATGCAGTATTAGAGTGCACTAAGAATACTGCAGATCACTACCAGAGCATGATCAAGAGAACTTCATTAGAGGACATGAAAAGCTAGTTAGCCCCTCTTTTGTCTGACAGGACCCTTAGGTGGATAGAGGCCGGAGTGCCAATCGAGAAGAAAGACCTTAATGTGGCAGCGAGGTACTGGTTCGACTTTATCAGTAGCACAATCATGCCATCCCAAAATGAGTCTATCCTCCGCCACATGAAGGCAGCCTATCTTGGCTCTATCATTGCTGGGAAGAGCCTCAATTTAGGTATGATCATTGGACAAGAGATGGACATGAGGGCCAAGCAACGTCAGACATCTCTCCCATTCGCGATGTTGATCACCGAATTATGTAGACGAGCTCGGGTGCCACGTGATGAGAAAAAGGACGTGGAAGTGTTTCCTACCTCCTCCACCGACATCCGGTGCATTGAGGCCGAGTATTAGAAGGATAAGGCTGAGAATAAGAGGGCAGTCCCAATGGATGAATCCCCGACTGTTGACACTGAGACACTACTCCGGCCTCTGGGCCTTTAGGTATTTCTAGCTCTGCCCCTTCTATGACTCCGAGTTCTTCTACTGCTGCCCTGCATCCTAGGTCTGCAGTTAGTTCTCCTGCATCCCGACCTCCACTCACCCAGGCCATACTATTACTGATGGGGCATCTATCCCATTCTTCTGATGTGCGTGACTCCAGGCTAGAGGCTACAGTCCCTAAGATGATTGAGAGAGCTCTCACCGCTACTGTAACACCCTTTAGAGAGTTTATTGATGCCCTCACGGCAAGGATAAAGTGTGTAAGAGAGGTCATGGAGCTACTCATGAGGTGATGATCCTAAAGGCCACAATTGCAGAGTTGAGAAATGATGTGTACCAGCTGAAGTCCACATATATGTCGATGATTTTTGGGACCGTGGAGATCCCTGATGACCTGGACATAGATATGTCAGCTTATGCTGATATACCTTTGGCTACCACCAGAGATGAGGTTAGAGCTGATGATGTTGCTGCAGAGTCTGAGGTTGCGACTGATGAGGATCAACTCGGTGTTCAGGAGGAGACTACATATTAGGGCGTAATTGAGGTTGAGGAGGCTATGGTGCATTCAGCCATTCAGAGTTCATTGAGAGAGACTTCTATGGTAGGCTCTAGTGGAGACAGTGTTGATGTTACCCCAGGCACTAATGCCCAAGACCAGAGTGTGACCTCGGGCACTGATCCCCTGACAGATGGAGCGACCGAGTAGACAGGATGATATCTTTACCTCCCTCTATGTTGTTTTTATTGATTTTTGTGTTGTTAGTTGCATTTGAGGACAACTGCTTTTCTGTTGTGGGTGGGGTGAGGTATTTCGATACCTACCTCTTGTGGTTTGATTTTGTTTGTGAATATTGGGTTTTGTGATCTAAAATTGTGTTTTGATAGTTTTGATCTTATCTTATGAATATTTGAGCTTGTGGCTCCTTGTTTTGAATGGAAATGGTTTTTTACCAATTTTAAAAATTCATGCCACCTCTTTTGTGTGTGATTGTGGCTGTTTTTGTGCGAATTTGAGTATCGGTTATGATCAATACCGATGACTTAAATAGTGCTCTTAATTGAACGAAATAAATGTGCGGCTACGATGAGGCCAAATGAAGTTGGATAGACAATATGTGGACTTTATGCATCTCGTTGTGACTAGCCAGTTATCGAATGAGTTTCTCGTGATGAACATTGCACACTAGCTAGAAAGTGTGGAGTCTCGTTTGATATTGGTGCCAATGCCTTGTGTGATGAGCTTACCTTGAATATTGTGTGTGATGACACCTAGAATTCGCTGCGTTGGTCCGGTTGACTAAGTGATGCAAGCACTTGAAATGATCTTAGGCAATAATTTTGAAGAGTGAACCTTGTTTGAACCTCCTTGAGCCTTATCCCTTTCTTGGAAGAAACTTGAACAAATGTGACCCCTCTTGATCCATTCACCCATAACTCTCATGAAGTGTGGTTTGTTTGAATAGCCAAGTTAGGCCAAAATCCTAAGTTGGGGGTATGGTGAAAAGAGAAGGTAAATCAAGAAGTGTGAAAAATTCCCCTTTGAGAAATGATTTTGAAAAAGATGGAACCATTTCATATAAAAAAAAAAGAGAAGAAAAGAAAAAGAAAAATAATGAAAAAAGTTGTGAAATAAAGTAGTGAAATCGCAAAAAAAGGGGTATCCGGTAATCCATTTGAAAGTGAATAATGGGGTGAATTATGAGCACGATCAAAATGTTGAAGAAAAGGAAGAAAATGATGTTCAAACCACATTTCATGAGGGTAGAAGCCACTGAGCCTAAATGACCATATCTTTACAGTCAGCCTCGTTACAAGCTTTGAAAAGACCTTTGTGATCTTGAGTGAGCTGAAACAAATGTTGATTGGAAAATAAGGGCAAACCTTTGGGTGAAGTCATGCATGTGTTCATCTTTGTGAGTGTGAGAGTTGTATGTGATTCCGAAACTATAAATTGTTGAAGAACTTTGTTTGAATAGGGAATCATCTTTATTGTGAGGGCATTTGAGTACCTTTGTTGAGCTTGAACTTGCATCTGAAGCAAGTATTGTGAACTTGAACATCTTTGATAATGATGAGTCACAATTTGAATCTTTGAGTGCACAATTGATCATTGCATGAGTAAGTTGGGTCTTGTTGTGTGCATTCATGTTGAGTCTTATGCAGCACTATGTGACACATCCTTTTTGAACTGTTGAACTTGACTTTTACTTGAGGACAAACAAAAGTTTAAGTTGGGGGTGTTAATCAGTCCGAGATTTAGACTCATTAGGGGCTTTGTTTATATAGATTGAGTGTCCTCAAATGCTTAATTTGTGCCAAAAACTGATGTTAAATCCTTGGTTTTCAGGTATATGGATTGAGGAACAAAGCAAGGACACTAACAGGCAAAAATGAACAAAACAAACTGAAGAAATGAAGAAAGGCAACCCTGGTGATCCCCAAGGGGACTTGGCGAATCGGCAAGTGGCTATCTGATCGCCTAAAGTTCTAGTGTGTCAAGTCCTGAAGGAAAGAACCAAGTCAGTGATGAAAAGGAGCAGTCGGTGGATCGCCAAGTAGTTCCGCGACGCCAAGATAGAACTCCAAAAGTTACAGATCTTGAGGATGCTAAATGCTGATGTTTGCGTAAACAAGACACAACTTCCAATGCAAGTGTCTACGATCGTACGATAGTAAAGTAACCCAACTAAGGGTTGGGGTCGAGTCCCAAAGGAGTGGGGTTGAGAATTAGCAGAAAGATAAAATTAAGTTCTAATTAGTCATAGCTAAAAACATTTTCGAATATAAACATGCTAAATCTAAGGGGTGACGCAAGCGTCAATTAACAATGGGGGGTTTTGTCACAACTAAGTAAAATCAACAAAAATGTAAAAAGTACTAATCAAGGAGATGGGGTTCTTGGGATGTGATAGGAATACGAGAAAAACTAAACTATTGGGTACATGCTTTTGACAATAAATTTGTTGAATATTTGTGACTAGGATAGACTATAGAAGGGGTAAATTCTCTCTCGAGCAACTTACCCCGAATCAAATGGGTTTCTCTCGGACACCCACTTGCCGCATGAAGAGCAACCTCCGCCTTAGCCCACTCACTCTCTCGAGCTGAGTGTGTGGGAATGAGACTCGGGTTCACTCTCTCGAGCTGAACCTCATGTCGACCCACTTCCACCGGACATCAATTTAGTAGTCTTAGTTTTACGACCTCTCTCTCTAGAAAGCCGAAAACACAAAGGTGAAATCGTATTTGCAACTACAATTTCATTAAGTCCTACCACAACTACTAAACGAAATCACATCTAAACAACAAATAAATCATCAACAAGCAAGACCCAACAGATAATCTAACCCATATTCACAAAATCACAGCCCAAGAATTGGGGTTTTAGCTAGACATGTAAAAAAGATAGAAATTTATACCAAAATGAGTTTGTATTCAAATGGGTATGAAGATTTAAGTCTCAAAACAAGCCAAGATTGAAGAATTCACAAAACCCAAGTCCAATTTATTGGAGTTGAAACCCTCTGAACCTTTAAGTTCTTCAAAACCCTCTCCAAACTTAGAACTCAAAAGTCTATATTAAAAATTCTATATTAGAAATCTCTTCCTAAACTACAACTCTTCAATGTGTATTTATAGTTTTCAAAAATCTATGTTGCAGCAGATCATTCGGCGTCATTAGTCGAGATCGCCGATCAACTCGGCAATCCACCCTTTGGCAGGTTTCATAGCCATCTTGCTCTATCCTTCAGCATCGTCGTGTTTGGACCATTGGCGACATAGTACTGCTTCGCGGAGCCACTCGGCGACATGTTGACTGCTCCTTTTCACCGCCGATTTGATCCTTTCCTTTAGGGCTCAGCTCACTAGAACAAAAGACGAGGATGGGACCTGTTGGCGACATGCCGAATGGGTTTGGCGATCCTCAGGTCCTCGCTTCTTCGTTCTTTCAGCTGCCTTTGTTCCCTTTTAGCTTGATTGTGTCCATGCTTTGTCTTCATGTCTATATACTTGAAACTTAAGGGTTTTCATCAGATATTGAGACAAAATATGCATTTGAGGACACTAATTCTATCAAAATATAGCCCTAAATGAGTCCAATTTGTGGACTCATCAAATGCCAAGGCGAAAAGGCGATGGAAGAGGTCAAAGGGCGGCTCGCTGAGTGGTTCGGCAAGCCCAACTTACTTTGCCGAATGGCCCTTCGTGGCTTATTTTTGGCGACTATAAATTAGAATTTGAACATTTAGTCGAGCATCTATCTTTTATTTGGAACATTCAGAAGAGTTTTCTCTGGAGTTTTTCTTAGTTTTTTTGAAGAACCTTTTTTTTTTTTTTTGTTTTTTGAAGAACCTTAGAGAATCAATTTGGAGATTTTGGAAGTGGGTTTTGAATATTTTGCAAATTGAGCATTGTAAAGACTAAATTATTCTTACCCAGTTGATGGATAATCGATTTGGTAACAATTTTTACCTTTTTATGATGTTTGGCTAACACCCCAATTCTTGGGGTGTGATCGATCATGTGATTATGAGATGAATTAGTTTATGGGTATTGTTAATTACTAGTTTAAATGTTATTTTGAAGTGAGTTTAATTATTAATTGTGATTTAATTTAAGAATTGTAGTTGCAAATGCAGTTCTATATTTGTGATCTTGGTTTGCTCGAAAGAGAGGTTTTCGAACTAAGATTATTGATTGATGGTTTTTGGGTATTGGGTTGATTTGGGTTTAGCTCGAGAGAGTGAATCCTAAATCCAATCCACATATTTAGCTCAAAAGAGTGAATGAATTAAGGTGTGGGCTGTTCTTCATTGTCATTCTTATGATGCTCAAAAGAAATCACCTGATTCGGGGTAGTTGTTCGAGAGAAAACTATCTCCCTTATAGTATAGCCTACTCACTGATATTTAGATATTTACTAGTAGTTGCAATTACCATATGCCTATATTTTCCTATAATCGATCACATCCCGAGAATCCATCTCCCTATTGTTATTTCAAAGTTTTGTGATTGCTTGTATTTGATAATTACAACCAAAACCCCCCATCTGACATTCGTGTCACCCCTTTTATTTAATTAATGTCTATTTGTGATAAATTCTATTCCTATGGCTAATTAGACCACGTTTGCACTTTCTATTTGAATTTAAAACACGTACCGCTCCATGTGGGATTCAACCCCAACTCATTTAGTTGGTTTTTTACTGATTTACGATTATTGACACCTAGAATTGGATGAGCTGTGCTTGAAATGTTTAAATCAAGAACTTGAGGTTGTACTCATGCACACTCATGGACTCCTGCTTAAGAGTGAGAAATTCTCTTACCTTTGCCTCTCTCAGCTCACGGGGAAAGAAACGCCCCATGAAGGCACTTTCAAACACAACCCAGCTCACAAATGGTGCCCCTTCATCCCTGCTTTTCTTCCATTGATCGTACCAAATTCTAGCAACACCCTTCAGTTGGTATGTAGCTAACTCCACACGCTTAACATCATCAACGTGCATAACCTCAAACACCTTTTGCAGCTCTTCCACAAAGTTCATCGGATCCTTAGTGACATTTGAACCTGTGAATTCTTGAGGATTCATTCTCAAGAACTCATGGATCCTGGATGTATTAGCCACATCCTGTCGAACCACTCTTTGTTGACTAGCTTTATCAGCGACGACTTCACTCAACATCCGAATATCATCCCGGAACTCAGCATTGGTGACCTCTCCTTGAGGGGGTAGCACTCTAGGTGCATTGGGTACCCCTTGATCTTGAGGATCCATATTTCTCCTATGCAGGACGACCTCGAACAACTCTTCATAGATGCATGATCTGAAAAGATACACGCAAGCATGAATTCGAAAGAAACTTTTATAGAGTTGAATTCTATTGCACGAAACGAGTAAGAAGGAAGGAAATTGTTTCCTAAATCTTGTAGCCTTCTAATTATAGATGTGGCGCGCTTCACACCGATAACAAGGACTCTACATACACGACTTCATAGACACCCTAGGACTCTTGAACTCTGTACTTTGATACCAAGTTTTTCACGCCCTGAGCCTACACTCTGGACGTGGCCAACACTCGAGAACCATTGCTGGCCCCTAAGCGAACCCTTGGCCTAGCTTATTACTCAACGGAAGACTTACTCAAGTGAAATAGGAGCCTCAAATGCAAACTCAACTAAAAAAGTCTCATTAATAATTTAGTTTAACTCAAAATACTCTGAAATACTCAATAACATACTGCTCAACTCAAGTCTTTAAAACATCACAAAGGAGATGAAAAAAAAAGACGTCCCAACTACTACTGTCTATTAAGCCTCTAAACACAATAATGGAAGTCGGGACAAGACCCACGACATCCTAACAAAACAAAACTGAAATCAAAATGTGAAGCCCTTCAAAAAGCAAGGAGGCTCACCAAAGCTAGCTGGAATGCGACTCGACCAACAGAGTGCCGGTTGATGATCATGAATACCTGTATTTGCATCATGAAATGATGCAGGACAAATGGTGTCAGTACATTGAATGTACGAGCATGTAAGGGGAACACTGGACATGGAGATATACAACTGAATTGATAAAAATGAGAACATACTCACCTTGACTCATCTTAACTCAACTCAATATGAAGGAACAATAAAGAGGCAATATTATATATATATATATATATGAATAGGTTTTAAAATAGTATATAATAACTCAAATGTAGATAAAAATACATAAATAAACTCTTTACTCTTATTTGGGAGATTCTCTAACCGACAACCATGACTATGAGCTACGTGATGATACATCGTCTCGCCCACACTGCCAAAACTATCATATACCTTGCCAGAGTATAAGGAATCCTCAACTAAGTGGATCCACTAAGCTATGCTTACAAGCAATAAGGAATAATCTAAAAAGTATAACCCTTTACCCATGTTGTCATACATGGTTTATGAGGATTTTGAGTTGTCTGAACTCATCCCCATATCGGTGCTCAATACTAATCCCAATAATATATGTAATTCATGCTCATATGATTAAAAACATAACTCATCCTCGACTTGATATTATTACTAAAAAGGGTCTCTTAAAAGAGATAATGCTCAAAAACTCCTCATGAGCTTATTTAGAAAACAAGATTTTCTCTTGTTTTAAATGAAAAAGTGCTACATACTTGGGAATACTTAGTCCCTTCATACTCATTTTGAAATATAAACTCAACTCTCCACATTCTCATACTCATTTACTCAAGTCTTAAAACAAGTTATAAACAATTGTCGAAGACTTGTCAAAATGACTCCCTCAAACTTAATCTTAACTCTACCTTGAATTTGAAATGTGAATTCAAGAATTATGATTAGGATATATAGGATGTATTAATGATTTATGATGTTTTAGATAGTTATTATTAAGAAGAGAGTGAACACATGATTTGTCACAACTTGATCCTACACCCTGAATGTGGCCGACAGCCAAGAACCATTGCTGGTCCCCAATCAAACCCTCATCTTGGCTGACTACAAGAGAAAGACTAACTCAAGCATACACACCTTAAAAACTGAATTAAATTAAAATACTTAACTTTTAAAATAGTCTTAACAATACTGAATAGATAACTTTGAATGAAAACAATATATTTAACTCACCATAAAATAGGCAACTTAAGTCTTTAAAACATTTAACAAAATAAATGAACAAACTTCTGAAACTGTATTGTCGATCTATGAAGCCTCTAACTGACAAAGATGAAGTCGGGACAAGACCCACGACATGCTAACAACTGATATAACTGAAACTTCAAGTGGAACCCTCCGAAAGTAAGAAGGCTCACCAAAGCTAACTCGAACTGCATGTGGTATCAACGAAGCTCCTATTGATGATCTTGAATACCTATATCTGCATCATGAAACGATGCAGGCCAAATGGTTCAGAATGTACGAGCATGTAAGGGAAATTCTAAAGCATGAACATAAGCTTGAACTGGTGGAATAGCAACATACTTACCTCTTAACAACTCACTCAACTCAACTCAACTCAACTCAAAGAAACATAGTTCAACTCAACATAGAGAAAATAGGGCTCAACTTAATGATAAGATATTCAACTTAGTGAAATAAGGCTCAACTCAATGATAATATATTCAACTCAGTGAAATAAGGCTCAACTCAATTATCAGATACTCGACTCTAGGTACTCAAATCAGTATACTCAACTCTGGATACTCAACTCAATATAAAGGAACAATAAGAGATGCAATATCTGGAAAACTTTTAAAACTGTAAAAATCAACTCAATGTATTTAAGAATACAACTCAGTTTGTATGCAAGGATACAATATAAACTCTGTTTGTATATGAAAATACAAAAATAAACTCTGTGTATATAAGAATATAAAATATCTCTGTGGGAGTTTCTCGAACCGAGAAACATCACTATGAGCTTTGTGATGATACATCATTTTTCCTCACGATGTCAGGGCCTTCCTATACCTTGCCAGGGGTATAGAACCTAACTACTAAGTGGTTCCACTAGTCTATGCTAAAAAGACTAAGGAATCATCTAAAAAGTATGACCCTTTTCTACCCACGTTGGCTACATGGTTTATGGGGGCTGTGATTTGTCTGAACTCTCCCCCATATCGGTGCTCAATACTACTCCCAAAATATAACTAGCTCATATGTTTTAAAAAAATAACTCTTTTTGTGGTTTGAGATAATTACTCAAAAAATAGCCCAAAGGCTCTTTAGGAAATCAGTGTTTCCTCTCTTGCTTAAATATGAAAGCATTTACTCTTTATTGAAAAACTAGCTCAAAGGCTCTGTTGGAAATCGGTGTTTCCTTTCTTGTTTAAATGTGAAGACATTTACTCTTTGGGAATACATAGTCCCCATATACTCTTTTGAAGAAAATAATTTCACTCTTTACTCTTTACTCAACTCAAAACTCAAGTCTTAAAACAAGTTTAAAGCATTTGCAAAAGACTTTTTAAAATAGAGTTCATGCCGAATTATAGACGTGAACGACTCACTTCACGATTTTCAATAACCTTAGATATAAATCAATACTTGGAACTCAAGAACTTCAATGATACTACTCATTTCAAAAATGCTCAACTCAGAGGGTTCATGCGAAATTATGAGCATGAACTACTCAACTCAAGGACTCAAAGATACTTCTCATCTCAAGACTGCTCGACTTATAGGGTTCATGCGGAGTTATGGGCATGAACTACTCAATTCAAGGACCTTCTTGGGTAACATGTAGTTGCCCCATGATTAGTAGTATAATCCCAAAATGATTAGGAACACAATACTCAAGACTTAGAACTTGAAGATACTACTCCTCTCAAAGATACTCAACTGATGGAGTTCATGCAAAATTTATGGGCATGAACGACTCGACTCAAGGGTCTAAATAATAATATGGAACTAATGTATACGACTCCTTTCATTCTCATACTTACTTCCTCAAAACTCAGTTTAAAATTCAAGTGTTGGCATTTAAAAACTTCTCAAGATTTACAACTCAAAATAGGGTTCATGCTGAATTATAGACGTGAACAAGTCAACTCAAGGATCTCAACAAAAATATAGAAACTCAATACTTAGGAATAGCATTTTAAAATGAATTGGGAATTCAAGAACTCAAAGTCAACTTAGCTCAAGAATACTCAAATCTAGGGGTAGAATCCTAGATTTCTCTTTTACTGATTTGAAAGTAGACGTAGGTCATGAAGACGATCTAGTCCAACACTATGATAGCCTTACATAATTGAAAAAACAAGGTTCTTGAATAATCTTGAAGAAGAACTTTATTAGAAGCCTTGAAACCATTTTTTTTAATCAAACTTGGGCATAAACCATTTATTTCTTAAAATTTTAAAACGTTTCTGACCCAGGCCTAAAAGTGACTTGGATCCGTAAACAAACAACAAAAAAATCTAAAAAAGGAAATTAATCTACAACAGAGGTCCAAGAACACTTCTCTGTCCAGATTTGTCATTAGTGTTCCTCCGAAGTGGCCCCAAATTCGTCAACTTGTTGTTGAACCAGTATTGTTGAGCTTGAGTAAATTCCACCTCTACACTTAACCTCTCACAAGTGCCATGGAATCGACTTCCTTGAAGACTTCTTCAGCTCAAAATGGGTTCAAACAGCAGATCTAGGAGCTTGTAGCCATGACCCAACAATCTTCATCTAGAATCAGCGGAGGCGATAAATACTCTTTAGTCTTTCCCTCTACGCAAAATGAGCTTCGAAGAACTGATACCACTGTGAAGAGATCCATTTCCAAAGGTATTTCCGACTCCACTGTCTCCTAGCTGTTATGAGCAATAGATGTGTGAATCCTATTTCGTTGTTACTTTAACTCTTATAGTTGCATTTGCTTTCAATTTCCACCGACTTGTCACTTTTATCTTTAATTCCTTATTTGTGTGTTGAATCCCTTGTTTTTCATCTTCTTAATCCGTATATTTGGGATTTTTCTTTGTTCCGTTACAAAGATTTTCCTTGCTAGTTGTGGTAGTTTATGTATGTTATTAAATTGATTGATGTTGGTACCTGCAAAATGAACAATGTGACTAGCTAAATAATCGGCCAATCGATTTCCTTCCCTAAATGTTTGAACCACCTCCACATCCTCTTGCCCTATCCATAACTTTATGCATTGTATGTCAACTGAGATTGACCATAGAACGTCCCATATTCCATCCAGTACCTTTTTAATAATCAATGAATCAGTTTCCATGATTATAGGTAGCAAATCATTCCCTTTACAGTACTTCAATCCTGCCTTGAATGCCTTCACTTCTGCAACTATAGCATAACATGCTTCAATAGTACTAGCTTCTGCAAAGATTAAGTTGTCATCCCCATTTCGAATACAAAATGCTGTAGAACTAGGACTAGGATTCCCTTTACTAGTGCCATCAGTGTTGCATTTATATCTTCCTAGGGGAGGATGCACCCAATACACCACTCTACAACATACTAGTGGTGAGTATTCTTCAAGTAATTTGACTATCATAGGCCATGTATTTGGGAGGTTTTGCAGCCATGGATATCTATTTTTGGCAAATAGCTACAAATTGTAGTTAACCTCCCTAATCATGTTATGAATATACATACATACATCCTCCATGCTTAACAATATTCCTTCTTTTCCATAATTGCCAAATAATGAAAATGGGAACCACATGTAACATAGGTTTCAACTTGCTTCCACACTCAGCTTCCCACCATAATTTTAGCACCTGTCCTAGTTGAACCATTGGGTCTTGAATACATGCAGCCTCTGCAAAGTGTTTCCATAAACAGTATGCTGTGGGGCATTGAATAAAAATATGATCACATGTCTCCTCTGTATTGTTGTTGCAACTACAACGCTTTACATAGTTGACAATTCTCATTCTCACCAGCATCTCTCCTATTGGAATCCTCATATGCCACAGTCTCCATAACAAAAAAGAGATTTTAAAAGGCAAACCTTTCTCCCATATATACATGATCTTATCAACCTTATCATTTTTCCTTCTCATTAACTCCCAAGCACTACCAACAGAGAATTTACATGTACCAGTAGGCATCCACCATGGCTTGTCTCTTTCATCAGATCTTTGCATTTTGCCCAGATTTGAAGTAATGTGATTACTCACTTCTTCTGATAAGTTCTCATGTAGCAAAGTGTTATTCCATCCCTCCACAAGAATTAGTTGTTGCACCTCCTCTAATTGAGCATGATCATGGTTAATAGGCAAGTAGTAGTGTAGTGCCCCCAACTGTGTCCAATTATCAAACCAAACACTACAATGACCATTTCTGGGTTCCTACCAAATCTCCTGGTCTATGAAATCTCTAGCTTGTAGCATAAGTTTCCATACCTAGCTTGAAGGTAAACAATCAAGAAAACCTTTCTTGAGATTCTTGAATTAGTTTCTTGAAATCCCTATGGGCAAGATTTATTATTATCATTAGTGATTCATAATTGTATAGAGGAACTTGAGTTAGAAAGAATGGAATTCTTGGAGAAAACTTACCTTGAAGAAGAATCTTGAAAAATATAAATTGTTTTTGAATGAAGTCTTCTACTTTGATTTTTCCTTAGGGTTTTGGCCTAAGGTTTGAGAGAGAAGAGAATGATGGACTAAAATATGAAAATCTGATTGTTTTGAGACTTTTATTATTCAAGAAATTCTTTTAGGGTTTTCTTGGAGGTGAAAAAACAAAAACAACACTTTTTAATGTTTTCCCATCGGCTAATTCGCAACAGCACTGCATAGGTTACTAAAATAGTCATAACATTTTACTCAAAAATTGGATTGACGCGAAATTGGTGGCGTTGGAAAGTAGATTCAAATTACTTTAATTTCATATGTTATGGCTCACGTAAATCTTTATATTATAAGAGATATGGTCTTCTGAAGTTGACCCAAGTAGAATCTTACATCAAAACGTAATTGATAAGGAAACTTCAAGACCATTTATTAAGAACTCATCAAGAAATTAAATTACGTAATATTTATGTATAGATTCGCAAAAGAAACTCATGATTGACATGTTGGTGAACAAACCCAACACTGTGGAAGCTTACATACCTCTTAGGGATCAAACCCATGGCGAAAATCCGCAACAAAACTCAAGAACCTCGACGAACGCCTTGATCCTTTCCTCTTTTCTTTTTTTTTCTCTTCTTTTCTCTTCTTGAACTCTCAACTAAAACCCTAGGTGTATATTAGGATTATAAAACTAAACTTAAAAGGATTAGCCTTAAAACCTTACTAAAATGAATTAAATCTGATTGGGCAAGGAAAAAACCAAAATACCCCTTACTATTTTTGGGTAACTTTCCTTAACTGAACAACCTGACTTCAAAAAGGAATATCTCATTCATCTGAACTCAAAACTTAGCATACTCGGTGGAGTTGGAAAGACAATTTAAAGACCTTTCATTTTCCATCTCATGGCACACCTAACTCATCCTGTACTGAGATTTATGGTCGTTTGAAGTTGACTCAAAACTTAAAGGAACTTAGGAATGACTTGAATGATTTTCTCTTTAGTTCTTTTTGGAACTCAAGGTGATATATCTAATGACCTTAACACTCAATAAATATTAAATCCTCGGTAAAATCCTATTTAGAACGAAGGATGGTTTAAGTCTTAGCTCAAAATTTTTTCGAGGTGTTACAATATCTCCCCCTTGGGATCATCCGTCCTCGAACGATGGCTAGACTAGGTATGGAACAGGTTATTCTTACTAAGGTCTGAGTCTAATGGTATGCTCTTACTATATTCAAGCTGAACCCAAATCCTTAGGTTCAGGTTCTATACCTCTCTATAGGGAATCTCATCCCAAAACTATTACTCTTTACCACCACATTGGGCTTTCAAGAACCACTTAATGTTTAACAAGACCACATTCAAGCTTAGTACTCTAACAACTCCATGGACTCCTACTAAATAGCTCCTTAAGAAATTCTCAACACTTGATTTGATTTGATTTCTCATCTTATCATCTCCCTCTTAGGTCTAAAGCTAGCACTTGAAAGCTATGGACCTATTCCACATTGACAACTCAATTATGCTATTTAGGCACACATGGAAAATTATAACTTAATTGGAACCTCATCTGGTAACATACCATCTCGGCACAATTCTTAATGCTCTTGTTACTCTTGTGACTTAGACACACTTCACTGCCCTTATTTAAAGGTTAGGGTATCTCACTTGTACCAATCATATTTATTGCAGCTAATCACCTCAATTCCTCACCTACTATATGTTATGCCTACCAGATCAAATCTCCAGACTAACATCATCACCCTCATGTTGCCATTCTTTTGATCATGACACTCATCTCAATTTCAAGCTTAATGTTTACTACTAAACTCGAATATCAATATGATTTATCGCCTACTATACTAACTTGCAACTACTAGATACAATTTTAATAGTCGCTCTCCCACTAAAACTTCATGACAAGTAGTCAATTCTTACCTCTTCGTCTTCATACTTACAAATTACTATCACATTTCCCTTCACAACTTGAGTACTATTCACTCATTAACTATACATCAATGCCTAATTAGTTCTATAACACTCTGAATATTATAGGCTCTCCCTCATAATCATAAGTCTAGCTTAGATCTATCACCTCATGAATACTCCTGCCCTTATATTCAACACTTACACTTGGGCATTACCTACACAATGACACTTCATCACAAACTCCTTTGTAGCTATAACACATTCTACCTCCTATGATGGAATCTTCACAACTCATCTCTTCTTAGTCTACCCATAAGGGAAAACTCTTCATTAGTAACTTACTGGGTGCATGACTATAATAACATAGCTTGCCTTATCACTATATCCCTTTCTAGGATTACTAAACCTCTGCATACTTTCCTTTAACTCTGGGCTCGTTCACTACTACTACTCATGATCTTGTAACGCATGCTACCTTTTCAGGTGAAAATCTTACCCAAGCTCTAAACATACCTCCTTATAAGGATCTATGCTAAAACAAGGTTTAAGGAAAATAGTACAACTCGCTTTTAGCTCAAACACACGATTCATATGAATATGGGTGCATTCCTCTGAAACTAGACACTTACTTACTCATGGGCTTCTCTCTAGCCCCTCTGCAGTCTCAGAACTTTCTCAAGAATAACTCATCCATAAGGATCTTGGTCTTTACTTTTCAACCACCTTTAGTATGAGGGGTAGTCGAATGAATCTGAGAAAAGCATGAGTATGAATAAATCTCTATGACATAGCTCTATTGCACGATTAAGAGTATGAAAGAAGAGAAACTTTCCTCAAATGTCTATAGTCCCTCATTTATAGAAGTGGGGCCTGATGAGTCCGAGATTTGGACTCATTTAGGGCTTTATTTGTATAGATTTAGTGTCCTCAAATGCTTATTTTGTGCAAATAACTAATGTAAAATCCTTGATTGCCAGGTATATGGATTGAGGAACAAAGCAAGGACACTAATGTGCAAAAAGGAATGAATCGAGCTAAAAGAATGAAGAAAAGCAAGCATGGTGATCGCCAAGTCCACTTGGCGAGTCGCCGAATAGCTGCTTGACTACCTAAAGTTCTAGTGTACCAAGCCCTGAAGGAAAGAACTAAGTTGGCGAGAGAAAAGAGCAGTCGGTGGATCACCGAGTGGTTCCGCGATGTAGTGTTGGATCGCCCAAAGTTACAGACCTTGAGGATTCTAAAGGCCAAGAGAAAAGGGCGATGGAATTGACCAAAGGGCGAATCGCCGACTGGATTGGTGAACCCGACTTACTACACCGAGTGGCTCTTTGCAACATATTTTTGGCGATGATAAATACAGTTTTGAACATTAAGTTTAGGAGGATTCATAATCAATTAGAGTATCTGAGACATAATTTCTTAGTTTTGAACTGTGAGAAGTTTTCTCTAGTTTTCCTTTAGCTTTGAAGAATTGAAGTTTTTCACTTTTGAGAAATTGGAAGTGGGTCTTTGAGATTCTTCCACTTGGGCCATTGTACAGAAGAAATCAATCTTACTCAGTTGATGAAAACTTTATTTGGTAACGATTTTTATCTTTTTATGATGTCTAGCTAAAACCCCAATTCTTGGTGTGTGATTATGGGCTGATTTAGTTTATGGGTATTACTAATTGTTGGTTTAAATGCTGTTTAGAAGTAAGTTCAATCATTAATTGTGGTTTAATTTAAGAATTGTAGGTGCAAATACAGTTCTACCCTTGTGTTTTTGGCTTGCTCAAGACAGAGGTTTTAAAACTAAGATTATTGATTGATGGTCTGTGGGTATTGGGTTGTCATGGGTTCAACTCGAGAGAGTGAATCCTAAACCCATTTTCCACACATGCAGCTCGAGAGAGTGAATGGACTAAGGTGTGGGCTATTTTTATTTTGCTTGCTTGTTGATGTTCGAGAGAAATCACTTGATTCAGGGTAAATTGTTCGAGAGAAAGTTTACCTCCTCTATAGTCTAGCTTACTCACTAATATCTAGCTATTTTCTAATAGTTGCAATTACCCATTTGTCTACATTAGCCTATAATCGAATCACATCCCAAGAACCCGTCTCAGTATTGTTATTTCATATTGTTTGCTACTGTTGTAGTTGATAATTTCAAACCAAACCCCCCATTTGACATTCGTGTCACCCCTAGATTTGAGTAATGTATTTATTCAATAAGTTCTATTCCTATGACTGATTTGACCATGTTCACACTTTCCTACTGAATCTTAAACACGTACCGCTCCCTGTGGGATTCGACACCAACTTATTTAGTTGGGTTCTATACTGATTAACGATCTTTGACACTTAGAGTTGGATGAAGTGTCTTTGAAATGTTTTTAATCAGGCCCTCACAACCATAAACAAGATCCTACTTGACACGACTTCATAGACACCCTAGGACACTTGAACTCTGTGCTCTGATACCAAAGTTGTTACGACCTAAGCCTACACCCTGGATGTGGCCGACACTCGAGAACCATTGTTGGTCCCCAAGCGAACCCTCATCCTGGCTGGCTACAAGTGGAAGACTAACTCAAGTATACAGAGCTTTAAAACTAAATTAAATTCAAATACTCAACTTTAAAATAGTCTGAACAATACTGAATAGATAACTCTGAATGAAAATAATATATTCAATTCGCCACAAAATAGGCAACTTAAGTATTTAAAACATTAAACAAAATAAATGAATAGACTTCTAAAACTCAATTGTCTATCTATGAAACCTCTAACTGACAAAGATGGAAGTTGGGACACGACCCACGACATCCTAAAAACTGATATAATTGAAAGTATAAGTGGAACCCTCCGAAAGCAAGGAGGCTCACCATGGCTAACTCAAACTGCATGTGGTATCAACGAAGCTCCTATTGATGATCCTGAATACCTGTATCTGCATCATTTCATGATGCAGGCCCAATGGCTCAGTACATGGAATGTACGAGCATGTAAGGGGAATTCTAAAGCATGAACATAAGCTTGAACTGGTGGAATAGCAACATTCTTACCTCTTCTCAACTCATTCAACTCAACTCAACTCAAAAAAAGATAGTTCAACTCAACTCAGAGAAAATATGGCTCAACTCAATGATAAGATATTCAACTCAGTGAAATAAGGCTCAACTCAATGATGAGATATTCAACTCAGTGAAATAAGGTTCAACTCAATTTCAGATACTCGACTCTGGGTCTCAACTATGTATACTCAACTCTGGATACTCAACTCTAGATACTCAACTCAATATAAATCAACAATAAGTGATGCAATATATGGAAAGCTTTTAAAATAGTAGAAAGCAACTAAATGTATTTAAGAGTACAATATACTTAGTTTGTATGCAAGGATACAATATAAACTTTGTTTGTCTATGAAAATACAAAATAAACTTTGTGTATATAAGAATACAAAATATCTCTATGGGAGTTTCTCTAACCGACAACCATCACTATGAGCTATGTGATGATATAAAATTTTGCCTCACACTGTCAGGGCCGTCCTATACCTTGCCAGGGGTAAAGAACCTAACTACTAAGTGGATCCACTAGTCTATGCTAAAAAGACTAAGGAATCATCTAAAAAGTATGACCTTTTTCTACCCACGTTGGCTACATAGTTTATGGGGGCTGTAAGTTGTCTGAACTCTCCCCCATATCGGTGCTCAATACTACTCCCAAAATATAACTAGCTCATATGTTTTAAAAACATAACTTTTTCTGTGGTTTGAGATAATTACTCAAAAACTAGCCCAAAGGCTCTCTAGGAAATCAATGTTTTCTCTCTTGCTTAAATATGAAAACATTTACTCTTTATTGAAAAACTAGCTCAAAAGCTCTGTTGGAAATTGGTGTTTCCTTTCTTGTTTAAATGTGAAAAAAATTACTTTTTGTGAATACATAGTTCCCATATACTCTTTCGAAGAAAAGAACTTCACTCTTTACTCTTTACTCAACTCAAACTCAAATCTTAAAACAAGTTTAAAGCATTTGCAAAAAGCTTTTTAAAATAGAGTTCATGTAGAATTATGCACGTGAATGACTCAATTCAAGGTTTTCAATAACCATAGATAGAAATCAATACTTGAAACTCAAGAACTTCAATGATACTACTCATTTCAAGAATGCTCAACTCAGAGGGTTCAAGCGGAATTATAAGCATGAAGTACTCAACTTAAGGACTCAAAGATACTTCTCATCTCATGACTGCTCGACTTATAGGGTTCATGCGGAGTTATGGGCATGAACTACTCAACTCAAGGACCTTCATAGGTAACATGTAGTAGCCCCATGATTAGGAGTATAATCCTAAAATGATTAGGAACACAATACTCAAGACTTAGAACTTGAAGATACTACACCTCTCAAAGATACTCAACTGATGGAGTTCATGCAGAATTTATGGGCATGAACGACTCGACTCAAGGGTCTAAATAATAATATGGAACTCATGTATACGACTCTTCTCATTCTCATACTTACTTCCTCAAAACTCAGTTTAAAATTCAAGTGTTGGCTTTGAAATACTTCTCAAGATTTATAACTTAAAATAGGGTTCATGCTCAATTATATACATGAACAAGTCAACTCAAGGATCTCTATAAAAATATAGAAACCCAATACTTAGGCATAGCATTTTTAAAAGATTCGGGAATTCAAGAACTCAAAATCAACTTAGCTCAAGAATACTCAAATCTAGGGGTAGAATCCTAGATTTCTCTTTTATTGATTTGAAAGTAGATGTAGGGCATGGGGACAATCTAGTCCAACACTATGATAGCCTTACATACTTGAATAAAACAAGGTTCTTGAAGAATCTTGAAGAAGAACTTGATTAGAAGCCTTGAAACCCTAGCTTGAAATCTTTATGGCCAAGATTTATTATTTTCATAAGTGATTCATAATTTTATGGAGGAACTTGAGTTAGAAAGAATGTAATTCTTGGAGAAAACTTATCTTGAAGAAGAATTTTGAAAAAGATAAAAAGAATCTTGAATGGAGTCTTCTACATTGATTTTTCCTTAGGGTTTTGCCCTAGGGTTTGAGAGAAAAGAGAATGATGGACTAAATTATGAAAATATGATTGTTTTGAGCCTTTTCTAAGTCAAGAAATTAGTTTAGGGTTTTCTTGGAGGTGAAAAAAAACAAAAAAGTAACACTTTTTAATGTTTTCCCGTCGGCTAATTCGTAAGATCACTGTATAGGTTACTAAAATAGTCACAACTTTTTACTTTGAAATTGGATTGACGCGAAATTGGTGGCGTTGGAAAGTAGGTTCAAATACATTTAATTTCATATTTTATAGCTCACGTAAATCTTTATATTCTAAGAGATATGGTCTTTTGAAGTTGACCCAAGTAAAATCTTACATCAAAACTTAATCGATAAGAAAACTTCAAGAACACTTATCAAGAACTCATCAAGAAATTAAATTGCTCAATATTTATGGATAGATTCACAAAAGAAACTCATGATTGGCATGTGGGTGAACAAACCCAAAACTATGGAAGCTTACATACCTCTTAGGGGTTAAATCCATGGCGAAAATCCGCAACAAAACTTAAGAACCTCAACGAACGCCTTGATCCTTTTCTCTTTTCTCCTCTTTTCTCTTCTTGAACTCTCAACTAAAACTCTAGGTGTTTATTAGGATTATAAAACTGAACCCAAAAGGATTAGACCCTTAAAAAACTTAATAAAATGAATTAAATCTGATTGTGTAAGGAAAAGACCAAAATACCCCTTACTATTTTCGGGTAATTTTCCTTAATTGGACAACCTGACTTCAAAAGGGCATATCTCACTCATACAAACTCGAAACTTAGAAAACCCGGTGGCGTTGGAAAGATAATTAAAAGAACTTTAATTTTCCATCTCATGGAACACCTAACTTATCATGTACTAAGATTTATGGTCATTTGAAGTTGACTCAACACTTAAAGGAACTTAGGAATGACTTGAATGATTTTCTCTTTAGTTCTTTTTGGAACTCAAGGTGCTATATCTAGAGACCTTAAAACTCAAGAAATATTAAATTCCTCGGTAAAATCCTACTTAGAATGAAGGATGGTTCAAGTCTTAGCTCAAAAATTTTCTGGGGTGTTACACAATTTAAAGGAACTCAAACGTAATGAAAGAAGGAAGAGAGACGGGAGCAGGCGTCCCTGGTGCAGGGCGCCAGTCCCTAAACTTTAGAATCCCATTTCTAGCACACTGCAGGCGCGAGGTGCTAACCCCCTTCATGCCTCAGTGGCGTGCCGCCCCACCCTGTGCCTAGAAAGTCCGACGAATTTTTCTTGTTCAGTTCAAGGCCTAACTCATCTGGAATCAGACGATTTCCTCCCAAACTCATTTGGATTCTTAAACCCAACATAATTACAACAAAATATACTCAAAACCCACCAATAACAACACTCATTTGCAAGACCCTCACTTCAAGAACTCAACAAAACTCCATTATTAAAGAATGAAGAACAAAACCTCAAGAACTCAACAAGAACCTCAATATACTCAATCTCATGAACAAATTCCTAAAGGAACCCCATGATTGGAGTGAGGGTGAACAAACCCATCACTATGAAAACTTACATACCTTGAAAGAATCAAGTTTTTGGCGAAAATCCTCAAAGCTTGCAAGAATCTTGAACATTCTTCTTTTTCTCCTCTTGAACTTCTCTCTAAACAAACCCTAAGCTCTTTAGGAATGACTAAAACTGATTCCAATTAGTTTAGACCCCTAAAAGAGTGAAAAAAATGTTTGGGCTTAGTGGTGTAAGAAAAAGACCAAAATACCCCTCCGTAAAACATATGAATTACCTTTACTAGACAGGGTGCACTCAGGCATATCTTCTCATCTGAATATGGAATTTAGCAAACTCGGTGGCATTGGAAAGAAGACTCAACGACCTTCAATTTGATACCTCATGGGTCACCTAACACATCATGTGCTAAAAGTTATTGTAGTTTGAAGTTGACCCAAAACTCACGATTGAAGAGTAACTTTTACCAATCTCAATTTAGCTCTTTCTAAATTTGGATCTTCCTATGACCGAGGTGTCACAATTAGGATACAAATAGAAAGATATTCGTGATCGAAATGATTGGGAAGGGATGCTTGATACTATTGATCCCCTGTTACGAGCAGAGCTAATACGTTACGGTGATATGTCACAAAAATGTTACTTGATGGGTGCTTTAGCTATTATAAATTCTTATAACATTTCTCAATAAATATAAGCTCATATATTTCCACAATTTGGAGGTTCACTTGCATTTACTTGATGGGTTAGTATAACTTTCATCTTGTTTTTAAATTCTAATAAGTTTGTTAATTAGTTTTTGATATTTATGAACTACTTTTTATATCAATAGAAGTTTTTCAAAACTTTCTTTTCTTTATTTTATAACTAGAAAATCCCTTAGGGCCAACTGACACACCATTCGAAGCTCGATGTAATATGGTCCTGCCCCTCTCCATTTTTTACTTGAATACTACCATGCATTTTGTCCATAACAAGTTCGAACATGTGACGACGTTTTTTTGATTCACATATCACACATGGTGTATCACTAGACCTAAACCTTGGGGATCAATTGTAACGGCATAGGACCAATTGTTAAGGTATTGTCCATTTTGGGCCTAGGTCTACACTGATTTTCCCCTTGAGTTTTAACTCAAACAACACCTCAACAATTGTTCTGTACTCATTCTTACAAGGTCCCTAACTTTCTTCTCTCATTCCGACGTGGGATTCGCCTAAGGTGAAATTTGTACCCCTTATTCAGAGGCTTGCCTTCTGTCAAGGGCGTCACATACACCCCATAGGGATTAATTGAGCGTCCTCCCCGAGTTTTTTCCTTCCATTGTACCAAGGGAGAGTCATTCTTTGATACAATCTTTAACGACCCTAGTCCAACTGTTAAGTTATTTTCCGCTTTGGGCTTAGACCTGCATAATTTTGTAACTAAATGGTTCATTATATGTGAGATGCAGGTTTCATGGGAAAGGAAGAAGATTCTAGAAAATCATAACAGTGAATAAAACAAAAGAATATTGTTGTCTAAGCCAGTTACTCCTTTAGTTTCAATTTGTTTATCTGCTTTTGACTTGACATGGAATTTAAGACATTACGAAAGACTTGAATGTCTTAAATTAAAATATCTTGAATGTACTAAAATGTCATTTATCTTGTGGTTTTAAATATGTCATATGAAAAACTAAAATTAAAAAGTTGTTAAAAAAGTCATTCTTTATTCCAATGTACCATTTCAAATGTACAATTAGTTAAATCACACTAAACCCAAATCTTCTTTATTCCAATGTAATATTTTCAAAATCAAATCTCTAACCACTTTCAGCATTATCGACTACTAGTATATAAAAGTAGGTCCTCCTAATAGTTGTTGATAATTAGTAATTACCTACCCTTTTAAAAAAATTATTCAATTAAAAACACTAATGTGCTCAATTGATTAATGTTACTTTAGTCTAACTAGCATCATAATAATTTCTAAAGTAGCTAGTCCATTACTCTAGTAAACAAGAATATATAATCATCATATTCTAGTTGTTTTGCATAGATTAGACACACGACACATGTCCCAACACTATCAAAGAGTATTAAGGTAGAGAAAAGTAGAGGAGCAAGTCTATTAATCATCATATTTTAGTTGTTAAAGCATAAATTTGTTATGTGTAGGTTAGACGCACGACCCAGGTTCCAACACTATCACAAAGTATTCAAGTAGAGTAAAATAGAGCGGCAAGTCTATTATCCATTGAATTTTGAACTGTGGACTTTAGAGTAAGAGACTCTATATAAGCCAAAGTGCAATTTCTTCTTATTCTGATCTCTAATACAATGATCATATCTTATTATAGAATAATCTTCTTCTCAAATAAACAAAACCCAAACAAAAATTCTATTCCATATAGTACTAAATTCTTTTTCCTTGGCCAAAGAAACAGAGAAAATACTAGTAAAAACTCTTTCAAATTTGAGGTTTTCTCCAAAAAAGACAGCTCGTATCCAATTTCAAAGCTAGAGAGAAAAGGAAACGAATTTCATGATGATCCAGAGGAAAAATTAGCATATAAATGGAAAGATATTCATGGTCGAAATGATTGGGAATGGATGTTTGATCATATTGATCCCCTGTTACAAGCAGATCTAATATGTTATAGAGATATGTTACAAGCATGTCACAATGCATATGATTTGGATCGTAGTTGTAAGATCGATCCTAGTTTCTTTTTCAAAATCGCGACTGCACATGATTTGGATCATAGCTTTATCATCGATCTTAATTTCTTTTCCAAAATCACTAGTGGCAAAAAGCATGGCTACGATGTCTCAAGCTACATTTACTCCAAGTGCCTCACTCATTCAATTTGGCCTAGTGATTGGAGTCACCAAGCGAATTAGATTGGCTATGTTCCAGTATCAAACGATGAATACTCAACACACTTAGGATGCCGTGACATAACAATTGCTTGGCGTAAAACAATGAAGGATGTTGAGGAGATTGTGGATATAATGGACTTCCAAAGACCAACTAGAGATTACAACATGTCTAGTCATGATCCATCAATCAAAATCGAAGCTGGATTGTTAAACATCTACACAAGGAAACACAATCAATGTAACATATGCAAGGTATCAGCAAGGGAACAAGTTCTTAATAAAGTTAAGAGACTGATAGATTGATATTCAGATGAGGAATTAAGTATAACAATAACATGACATAGCTTGGGAGGTGGTTTAGCTATGATAAATGCTTATGACAATGCAGAAATTGGACTAGATTTACACGAAGACTAACGTGTTATTCCCCTTTGTGTATTTTCATTCTCAGGGCCAAGAGTTAGGAATATTAGATTCAAACAAAGGCTTGAAATATTAGGAGTGAAAGTTTTGGGAGTAGTAAACAAACATGATTTCAAGGTTCAAACAAGACTGATTCAAAAACTTGGAGATTTTTTTGGAGTTATTGTCATGTTGGTGAGAGATTTTTTTGGATCATAAGATA
This sequence comes from Solanum acaule, assembly GCA_036250505.1. Taxonomy (NCBI): domain Eukaryota; kingdom Viridiplantae; phylum Streptophyta; class Magnoliopsida; order Solanales; family Solanaceae; genus Solanum; species Solanum acaule. The sequence continues at coordinate 61,544 of JAJOOR010002954.1, forward strand.
TCCCCTTCCTTAAAGGAAATGCATAATCTCACATACATCAATGATTTAGAGGTTCACCTGGATTTACTCAAATGGTTAGTACAATTTTCTTTTTAATTTCTATAGATTAAGGGTGAGAAAATAAAATTCAATTTGTCCAACCCGTTTAAGTTTGGGGTTAGCTAATTTCAATTCATTAAAAATCGAATTGATCTGTAGTCCAAATTGAACCCTCCTACTCAGTTGAACTGGGAGAAAAGGGCTTAAAATGTTGTGTTCTCATTGGTTTATGGGTTTAGTTGGCAAAGTGATGAGTAAGAGGGTTCAACTAACAAACGAAGCTAAGTACAGGGGTCTCACAGGTCATTCAGCCAATTTAATATGTTATATGTAGACATAGAAAATATTTTTTTATTAGGTAATACAATCTTTTTAAAAAACAATTAAAACTTAGTAAAAATTGGACGGGTTGGGTTATGACTCATTACTTTACCTGTTTTGACCCAAACAAATTTGGGTTGGGTTGAATCTTGACCCATTTTGACCCGTCCAATTGCCACCTCTACAGTATAGATGGAGGGGTGGAGCCATCCCTTAACTTATTGGTTCGACAAAAAAGAAGTATTTTTTGTCCAAACTTTGTATTTGTACAAGTAATATATTCAGAACACAATAGCCAAGAAAAAAATATGATCCATAACACTCAGAAACTAAGACGTTTGACCATGTTTCATTGTGAAGATCGAAAAAAGTATAATTTTTGTTTTCAAAGTGAAAGACGATATTTGGAAATTCTGATTCCATCTATGTATATAAGTTTATCAAAAGATTTCTTCTCACAACCAAGTTTTCACAAATTTAACTACAATATGTTCATATGAGCAGGTTTCAAGGGAAAGGAAAAGGATTTTCGATTCGAAATCGAGGTGATATAAATTTGGAGAGAGAAGTAAGTGATCTCATGATCAAGACGTATATTAAGATAATCAATGGGGACATAAAATTCATAAAGTTTGATAGTAACTTGAAAAAATAGTATGCTAAACAACTTCGTCTCAAGAATCAATCCCCTGCAGAAGATTAACACCAATCATGGTCATACATGTGGACAAAGCCCCCCTCTTATTGGTGTCTTAACCAACTTATGAGCATTACAACCCTTTAACCATGATGTCAGTATTATTTTTTATATGCATAAAATAAGTTATCAATATTAATGAGTGTTCAAATGACCACCCTTGGGTCGATCTATGTAGATATGCCACTGATTCCAGTAAATGATGATTCGTCGCTAGCTCTTGCGGTCAATATCTAAAGAAAATGCAACCTAACAATTCTTAAGATAAAATGGAAAAAAAATGGCACAATTTATAATAAACAATTGATAGCTAGAGTGCAAAATAAGTAACTAAAAAACGTCTGATCGAGTTTATAAAAAAACACACACAAATATAATTAAAGGTGTTTAACAACATGCAACAAGAACTTGTCCCGTTGAAAAATTTGAATGTTTAAGTAAAGGAGAAGCTAAAATATTGTACATTTTTAACACACTAATTCAATTTTGGGTGTGATCGAGAATATTTCAAAACCATGAAAAATTCTTTGACAGAAGCTCCAACTTTTGCTGAACCTTTTCTAGAGTGAGGTCCTACACGTAACCACAATGTTTCTAGATGTTTGATAGGCAAATCAGGACGAATCAACATTCCTAACATGTGAAGCTCCACCTACATTTCAAAATATTAGGATCAGAAATTTAGGAATAATAATCAAGTGTAATGCAGAAGGTACTAGAGAAAATTTTGAATGACAATATAAGTATTTAATTACCTCATCTTCGCTCTGGAGACTCAATTTGTGTGCAAGGTACTTCATTAGGAAGACGGCTTGTTCACATCCCTATTTAACCAGAAAAGATGTATAACATATTAATTGAAGTTAAGAGGTATTTTGGAAAGTAAAAAGATGTATAATTTCACAAAGAAAGGAAGAGAGGGAAGGGGAAGCACTTCCATTATGATCTTGCTATACGAGATCCAAGAAAGAGCTAGACCATTAGGGTTCAATATACGCAGTCTTATCCTGCAATTATGTAAGAGGCTGTTTCCACAACTCGAACTTGTGATCTCCTAGTCACATGCAACAACTTTACCAGTAACGTCAAGGCTTTCCTTCCCTTGAGAGAGAATTCATACAAAAAGAAAAACCAAATTACCTCTACCAAACTGATTTACGCATGCCACAATGGCTACTACAAGAATATCTAGAACTTCAAGAATATATATAGGCAGGTCATAATATTTTTGTAAATATATATTCAAATGTAATTAAAGACTTACTGTATCTTTATGTAGCGAGTAGAAATATGTGGTAAGGGTGAATGACCTTCCCTGAAACAATCATATCTAGTCAAACATTGTCACATAAATTGAAATAATATACAAAAGAGTAAAGCACAAAATTGAAAGGCATAGAATTAAACTCACTGCTTTTCAGATGCAACCAAAGTGAACCAAATAGGATGGACTCTTTCATTGACTACTCTTGTACTACCGCTGCTTGTACCTCCTGCTATCTCAGTAGTGTCTTGAACTTGTGCCACATTAGTATTTGTTCCACCACTACCACCATCACCACTACCGCTAACAAGAGGAGGAGGAGGAGGAATATTTGTTTCTTTTTTATTTCTTCCACGTCATCCCTTTTTTCCCTTTTCCTTTATCAATATTATTATTATTACTTCTTGATGGTTCTTCTATAGATTGAATAACATCCAATCTTTTAACATTCCGTTTGCGAACTTTGTGTTCCTTAACTTTTGGCGAAGGCACATACTCCTCGTCGTCATCATCATCATCATCATCATCGTCCTCAACTTCACAATCCTCAAGATTGATTAGTTGAGTATGATTGATGAACTTTGGAACTTGCTCTCTGGACTTGGATAAATCATTCATCCCATCCAATGGTTCAATACTTTTGTTTTTCTTTGAGATGCTATCATTCTTTGATGACTCAGCATCATAAGCAATACTCTCAACCTTCAACAAGTCATCAAAAGAGTTAGTACACATATATATACATAGTTTGAGTTAAAAATAATAGTTTCAGTTGAACTCATGGAATCCAACATAGATTTGGTTTGGATTCCAACCATGTAAAATTACTTTCTCCTTGAGAAATTATTAGCAAATGCCTTTAATTAGAAGAGTATGTGCATTGACCAAAAGGTGCATTCTCAGTGTCACATGATGTTGAACATTAACAGTTGAAGGAATAAACAAGAACTAATTACCTAATACTAGCATATGACTTATGCTACTCAGACTCTTTAAAAATGTCAATTGGAGAATATGACACTGTGTAACATCAAAAGTGAAAAATCCATACAAATTAGCATATGACTACTTAAAACATAATGTGGATTTTAATTAATTAAGTACTTGTTGCTTAAGTTGAGTAGCTTTGCACAAAAGAAGAAGAGCACTTGAACTTCCTGGATGATCTCCCTTTATCTGAGTATATGAAATATAATTGCATTTTTCATTATAGTTCTCAAAAAAATCCATAGAACAGCTACTAGTACACGCGCCTCAATCCCAAATAAGTTAGGATCGTGAGTAAAACATAAAGTAGATTTGAATCGTACATGTTGGTTATGTTGAGTAGCTTTGACCGAAAGAAGAGGACTGGTTAAACTTCCTGGATGCGTATCTCCTTTATTCAGATCAACAACATCGTTAAACCTGGATGGATCTTGAAAACGATCAACATTAGCATTATTTTCTGAACTTCCTCTTCCTCTTCCTCTACCTCTACCTCTACCTCTACCTCTTCCCCTTACAGTACTACTACTAGAGATGTTGTGTTGATTTGAAACTTGATCATCATCAACAAGTGGTGTAGCATTTACGATGGAAGAGATTGATTTCTCCTTTCTCCTTGAACTTGTAGCAACAATAACAGGAGCAGGAGCAGGAGCAGGCGATGGGGGAGTATCAATGAGCATGCTAGGAATTTTATTCAGATCAATATTCTTACGAGCTAACTTTTTGGTTTCACCTTTTTTCGATTTTTTGATCAGTCCGCTCAATAAATTCTCTTCTTTTACTTGACACCATGTCTCTGATCCCTTGTACTTGGTGATCAGGCCTGAAAATTAAGAATTATATAAGGTTATATCAATACTTACTTTTCACACACACATATATACTAGGAACGGAATTACGACTCTGCCTACTTATTCGACATAAACCTAGATTCAAAGTCTTGTACTTGCATTTGAAAATTTACTTATAATATATACTCCTTTTGTATCAAATTATATGAAAGGGTACGGAGTACAAAGATTAAAATATCTTTAAAATTGTTGACTCCTCAAATTAATAGTAACTCTTTAACATATAATAGGATGGAGGGAGTATAAATAATGTATTCAGAACCCCTAAATTCAAAATAGTAGCTCCACCACCACAATGACAAATTGATGAGAGGGAGTTGCTGGATAGTAACCACCATTTACTTCAAACCTGAAGGTTGTGAGTTCGAGTCACCAAGGGAGAAAAAGGGGTGGGAGCACCCAGGAGGAGGGTAAAATAATAATAATAATAAAAAAAAATAGAATGTTTTTTTTTTTTGCATTTTGAAAAAGAATGGTGTCTAGGTCAATTTCGATACAAGCTTAATTTGTTTTTATCAAGTACATGTTATTTTTCATCAGCACAGATATAAAGAACACTCTAATCACCATAGACATATAGAAGAATAATCTAGGGTTGCATTAGAAGTGTATTGTTGTTCTTATAGTCAACATATGACAGTCAAAATACTTAATTTCACTATTGATTCGAGTACAAATTCTTCAAAACTTTTTAAAAAAATTACATATTTGAAAAATATTGTAAGTCAACAACATAAAGAATTGTTCAAAATATTTTTAAAAAATTTGTGAAAACTATAGTCAAAGAAAAAAAATGTTTTGACTCTCTAAACAGTAACACCTTCACATAAAATAGGACGAAGGGACTATACAACTCTCTTTGTTCCACGTTATGTGATATGATTTCATGCCTTTTCAAATAAAATTTACTTATTAGAAGAAAAAAAGAAGATATGAATCACAATAATTAATAATTTAAAATATTAAAAAGATGTATAAAAAATCGAAATTGGAGAATATACCTGATTTTCTGCAAGGGGGCACCACCTAAATCTGTATTGCATTCTGGACAAACTTTCAATTTCTCTTCTTTTACCTTCCTCATTATGCAATTCTTGCAAACTGTAAAAACATATTAAACATAAATTAATAAAATTCTGTTAAAAATAATATAAAATGAATTAATAAATAAAAAGTGATAAGAAAGAAAAAGGAAAAATGTTGAACCATATTGCAACAAATTGATCATACAAGAAAGTTAGTAAATAAATAAATAAAGAAATAAACATTGAAAATGACATAAATTCAATTCAATTCACAAGAAAAATGATTTATCAAAATCACTAAAATAAAAAAGAAACCCTCAAAATAAAAAAATCAAAATTTATATTATTTGTAAAAAAATAACAACAAAGAAAAGAACTAAAAAAGTTCAAAAATTCAAGATCATGAAATCACAAGTACAAATGATTTATTAACATCAATCAAATAAAAAATGGACCCCCCAAAAAATTACATTTATATGAATCTTTTAAAAAACATTAAAAAGAACGAAAAAAAATCAAAAATTCAAGATCATGAAATGACAAGAACAAATTATTTATCAAAATCACCAATTTTTTATTTATTGAAAAAAGGAAACATCAAGAAATTACAACAACCACCTACACAATAATCTCACAAAGTAGGTTTGAAGATATAGACAACAGACGAACAACAGATGACAAAAATTGAAAGATTGTTTTGATAACTTCACCTTGATGAGCGATAAAAGAACATCGAAAAGAAGGTAATAAAGAAAATCTAAACTTCAAGATAAAAATAATTTATCAACCTTTGAGATGCTATCATTCATAAAATCCCACATAATACAATAGTGTTAATGACTAGGGTCAAGTGCAACAAATTGATCATAAAGAAAATTAATAAATAAATAAATTGTTTAATCAAGAAACATAATAAAGACCTAGAGTAGATCACATAAACCTTGTAAATGACACAAATTCAATTCAACTCAATTCACAAGGACAAATGATTTATCAAAATCACTTAAATAAAAAAAGAAACCCCTAAATTAAAAATCAAAATTTATATTATTTGTAAACAGAAGTTAAAAAGATGGAAAGAAATAAAAAAATTCAAAAATTCAAGATCATGAAATCACAAATACAATGATTTATCAACATCAATCAAATAAAAAATGAACCCTTAAAAGATTACATCTAAATTAATCTTTTAAAAAAATATTGGAAAGAACGGAAAAAATATTAAAAATTCAAGAGTGAAATGACACGAACAAATTATTTATCAAAATCACTGAATTTTTTAAAATAGGAAACCAAAAAAATTATAACAATCACCTACACTAGTAGTCTCACAAAGTAGGTTTGAGCATACCAACCGCAAACGACAGAGATTGAAAGATTGTTTTGATAACTCCGCCTTGATGAGCACTAAATAAAACATAAAAAAGAACGTAACAAAGAACATCTAAACTTCAAGATCGTGAAATCACAAGAACAAATAATTTATCAACATCACTCAAATAAGAAAATAAACCCCCAAAAAAATTAATTAATTAAAAAGATTAAATTTTTCTCACATCTGTGACAACATTCTTCAATAATTGTGACATCTTTGCATAACTTTTTGCAAATTCCACATGTCAAAACACTCCTCATACTAGCTTGCCGTTTATCAAAATTATCCATTTTCCTGCAAAAGAAAAAAAATAATAAAAAGGAAACCAAATCAAATATTTTTTTCCTTAATTATAAACATGTACATTCCATTCATTGCATGTAAATCATATATTAAAAAATCATAAAAATAGAAAAAATAACACAAAAAGTACCTTGTTTTCTTGATTATTGATTCTTGATTTAGTGTGTATATAAAGGAACCAAGAAACAAAGTATAAAAAATTTAAAGAAGTTTGAAGTTTTTAGATTATTATTTGAATAATTAATATATGGACAAAATTGGTTTTATGTAGATGACAATAATAGTGAAACTCAACTGCTTTTAATTCCATAACTTTTAATACCATGAGTGATACAAGAAAACTTCACCTTTTCAAATTCAGAGAAGATCCTATGTATACTATATGATATATACTATGGACTTTTCCTTTTTCTGGTTTGTTTTACCTTATTCCTTTTGTTGGGTTGTGTTCGGGTTAACTTGCCTACGACTTAATTTTTTCTGTTGAATATATGCTACTTCTTATCAACACGTGTATCATGTAATCCTAAATTGTGACAGATCAATGATTTCAAGTTTATGAATTTCTATAATGATCTCAAAATTGTGATAAGCGAGTCATGAGATGATTATTTTTAAAATTACCTTGATAATAAGGTGAAATAAAAATATAAATAAAAGAATTTTTGCATATATCTACCAATCACAGGTTTCTATCTCAATACTATTTTGTGTCTTACCTGTCATAGTTGGCTTAAATAATGAAAACTAAAAAATATCCCTAAAGTATATATACAACTTAAATTATACCATTGGATGAATAAATAATAAACATCACAAATACTTTTAAAAGTGAACTACTCTCATACTGATCAGTCACGTGACTTGAACGTGTAATTTTTTTTTCTTTCTAAATATCATTTTCTTTTAAGTCAACAAAAAGTTATTAAATTTTGTATCAATACATCCTAAAATATTTGATATAATTGAACATGCTGTAATGTGGCAACTATAGATCATCCTAAATGTTTCTAATTTAGAAGAGATGGAATTACTAGATTGCTTTTTTCATGTAGGGAATTTGATTATGACCAAATTGAATTTGTTGTAAAAAATGCTAATAAAGTAGCCAAATAAATATATGCTTAATGTATATCAGATATATTTAATGAAATAATCTAGGAGATAATTTTTTTAAAAAAAAGTGGGTTAGGGTGGATCGGGTCTAATATAATAATAATGTAATGTCTAATGTTGTTTACCTCTTTTACATTGTTATATTATAACTTCATTAAGACGGAGATTTATGCATAGAACACGTGCTTTAATCTAAGGTAATACATTACATTTTCCTTGTTCTTAACAATTTATAAAATATCCTTTTAAATACTTCAATTTTTTTAATTTTCTTTATACTACATCGAAATAGTTAAAACCTCGTCTCTCATACTTCAATTAACAATTGTAAACTTGTAATATAACGATTAAATGCTAGTTTTGAAACTTACAATAGTTCTCCTTAGTGTAGGTGGATCGTCTGCAGCAATCATGACTTGATTCACTAGTGATCAAGAATCCTTACTTGATTGGATAAATTTCCTAGTTTCACTGCCAAAAAATCATTGAAAGTTGCAGAGATAACTCTTGCCGTTCTCTGGACGATTTAGAGTTGTTTTTTCAACTCCCGTAATGGTGTGTATATAGATAGAGTTAGGGTTTAGTATTATGTTAACTAATGGGCCAACTCATTTAGCTAACACCCTTTATGAATGTATTAGGCCCAAAAAATATTTTTCCTAAGGGAAACTACATAAATGAGCCAAAACGTTTAAGCCCAAAACAGACAATATAACTAGTAGGTTGGGCCATTCAAATGGTATCAGAGCTACTCATTTGTTAGACTTGTCGATGTGAGCCAGAATTCAACTGAGTTTAGGCAAATTCTAGTAATGTGGGGAAAACCTCAGTGTCGAGCCTAGAAAAATCCTATGTGGTGAGGCAAACCTCAGCGAAGAGGCAGATTCCATAGAGGAGGTGTATGTGACACCCATCTAAAGATAAAAAGTTCCACAACAGTAAAACATAGGAAATATATTGGATATATAAGTAAGTAGGCCTTACCAGCTAGTGATGCGTTTTAGTGTCGTGCAGATCTAGGCCTAAAGCGGAGAATATCACTAGCGGTATGTGCCGTTACATATTCAATGTCTTCTATGGTAAATATCCCACAAAAGAACTATGTTTTCTTCAAAGGTTTTTATGAGTTCCTCAGAGACTATGATTTAAGCTTATGCTATTATTTTAAAAATATTTCTTTGACCTTACATTTAGTTATTTCAGTTTCATATTCAATTAACGTCTCCAATTCATCATGTCCAGCTTTACAAATTATCATACATATATCTCATACTCAGTAAATTCAAAGTACCGATTCACATACCTCTTGTGCCTACATTTTTTATGTGATGTAGATTCAGGTTCTTACTATCATGATTCTAGTACATCGGTTCGCAGCTTCCAACCAGCAAGTGATGAATTCTCTTATTTTGAGTTCTGAAGTCAGTTTGTAGTTTTAGTATATTATTTCTATTAGCATGTATTAATTAAAGGCAAACAGGGTCGTGTCTTGACTTATTATAATTTGTATTAGTAGAGGCTTCATAATAGTCAGTTAGAGTTGTTGTATTCAGTCTATTCTATTCTAAATTCTTTTTACAGTACAATTGTTGTATACAAAACTTTGTTCAAAAATATATTGAGCAAGTATTCCATAATTATACTTCCGCTCAGTTGTATTCATTCTTTTACATGTTTATATTTAGTTTATCATGACTATGCAAGTATAATGGGTTAGCTTGGGGTCACTCATGACTCTAAGCACCGTGTTACTTCTAGGGGTTGTCAAGTATTCGTGCCAAAATATGGTAAGATTGCACGTACTGCTTCTCCAACTATCCACGAGGGTTTCATAAAGGTTCGCAACAAAATCATCTGGAGTCATATCACAGAAATATTCATGGGCTAACATACACGAAAAATAAAGAAAATCACCTAATTCTTGTAAATTGATCCATAAATGCCCAAAAATCACTCTGAAAATGGTAAGACCATACATATTGCTCCCCAACTCCCTACAGAGGGTTCCAAAAAGGTTTCACAAAGAAATCATTCGGAATCCATATAAAAAGCAAAAATATTCATGGGCCAACACACACAAAAAACTAAGAAAATTGCCTAATTTATGTAAATTATCCCCTAAATGCCTAAAACTCACTTTAAAAATGATGAGACGGTACGTACTGCTCTCCCTACTCCCTATTGAGGGTTCCACAGGGTTTCACAAAAAAGTCACCCAAAATTCATATCACCAAAATATTCATGAAAAACACATGAAATATTGAAAAAATCACCTAATTCTTGTAAATTTGCCCCTAAATTCTCAAAAATCACTCTATAAATGACGAGACTATATGTACTGCTCCCCCAACTCCCTATGGAGAATTTCATTAAGGTTTCGCAAAAAATTATCTGAAAGTCATATCACCAAAATATTGATGTAACACCTCACTATTTGAAAGAACTAGAATTAGAAAGAAATCGTTTTTGGAAATAATCAAATTTGGAAAGTTTGACAAAGTTAAGCTAAGTTTGAGCTTTGGGTCAACTTAAAACGATCATAACTCCTAGCACAGGAGGAGTTAGGTTGTCTACAAGATACCGTAGGAATGATATTTGAATTATCTTTCCAACGCCACCAAGTTTTCTCAGTTTTGAGTTCGTATGAGAGAGATATTCCTATTTGAAGTCGTGCTGTCTAGATAAGGAAAGTCAAAACTGATTTTTAAAGGGTATTATGGTCTTTTCACTACCCAATTAATTGAATTCATTTTTGGTAATTAAATTGGGGTCTAAACTGATTGGATTCAGTTTATGCTTCATAAAAATAAGTTAGTGTTTTGAGAGAAGAGAAAAGAAGAGGAGAAAAGAGGAGGTGAAGCTTAGAATCGTCGCGTTCTTGAAGATTTTTCTTGTGGATTTCGCCAAGGTTTTGTAACATCTCGCAATTTGAAATAACTAGGAAGAAGCTTATGATTGGAAATAGTCATTTTTGGAAAGAATTAAAAATCTGGAAATTTGTTTAAGTTAGGTAAAGTTGAGTTTTGGTCAACTTCAAACAGCCATAATTCCTAGCCCAGAATGATTTAGGTGTAATTCCAGATATGGTTGCAAAGCTCTTGGAAGGATCTTTCCAACGCTACCAAGTTTGCGCGATTCCGAGTTCGTATGAGTGAGATATTCCCTTTGAAAGTTGGGTTGTTGGATTAAGGAAATGTCCAATCCGGATTTTAAAGGGCAGTTTGGTCTTTTCCTTACCTTTTTATTTTAATTTGTTTTAGTAATAATTTTAAGGGTCTAAACTTATAGGATTCAGTTTACACTTTTAGAAGAAAAAAAGGTTAGGGTTTTGGAGGAAGAACGCAAGAAAAGAGAAAGGAGGAAAAAGCTAGATTCGTCGTTGTCGTAAGGAATTGCTTGCGAATTTCGCCGAGGATTCAATCAATTAAGGTATGTGAGTCTATCTCAACGTTGGGTTCGTCCACCCACATGCCAAGCATGTTTGATTCAGCGATTTCATCTCACAAAAGATTGGATTTTGAATGTTATTGAATGTGATTCTTGAATTACTTCCGTTCTTGAACATGAGTTGAGTTTTAGGTGTTCTTGATGACTAAGTTGTTAGTTCTTGAGTTCCTTGAGTTAGATCCTTGTGTATATGATTTGGGTACTTAAATCTAAAGTGAAATTGAGAAAAAGAATCGGATTAAAACGATTTAGTATCAGAAAACGAGAGCAAAAGTTCGTCAGAATTTTGCCTGAAGGGAGGCTGGCGCGATGCGCCCGAGGGGCTGGGGCAACGCGCCAGAATGGAGCCTCTGAAAGGTTGGGGCTGGCGCGGCGAGCCCCAGATGCCCCCAAATCGACATTTTGCGTCAGTTTTTCGTCGTCTAGCCTATTTAAGTTCTTCTAAAGTGTTCTAACACTTCCCATTGATTCTTACTACTCTAAATGACTTCTAAACATCAAGAAATCATCTAGAAACAAAAATCATAACCTTGAATCCATAAATTCAAATTCAAGGAAAGTCAAGAGCTAAGTCTAGGAAGTTCTTAGAGTCTTTTCAAGAAGTCTTTTGCAAATGCTTTTAACTTTGTTTTAAGACTTAAAGATCAAGTTGAGTAAAGAGTAAAGAGTAAAGGTTTGAAGTTCATTTCCTCAAAAAAAAGAAAGTATATGGGGACTATGTATTCCCAAAGAGTTTAAAAAGGTTTTCATATTTAACTAAGAACGGAAAATGAGATTTTCAAAGAGCCTTCGGGCTAGTTTTCAGAAAAGAGAAATAGCTTTCTAAATGAAGCAAGCAGGGAAACTGAGATTTCCAATATAGCCTTTGAGCTAAGTTTTTGAGCACTAATCTCAAATCAAAGAAGAAGTATGTTTTTAAACATAAAGAACTAAGTATATTTTTTGGGAGTAGTATTGAGCACCGATATGGGGATGCTCCATAAACCATGTAGCCATCATGGGTAGAAAAGGGTCATACTTTTTAGATGAATCCTTTTCACAATAGACTAGTGGATCCACTTAGTGAGTTAGCTTCCTATATCACAGAAAGGTATAGGATGGGCCTCGACAGCGTGAGGTAAAACGTTATATCATCACTATAGTTCTTAAGTGATGGTTTTCGGTTAGAGAAACTCCCACAACAGTAGTAGCGTGGTTCCTCAAGGGGTTTTGCTTAGTGTTAATGGGGGTATGGGACTTCATTCATGCATTGCACAAGTAGACTTTGAGAGGGAGCATGGTTTGTCTTTTTATGATATTATAATTATGAATTGACAGCATGTTTTCAACAGTTTTTCTTTATATTGCACTTGTTTTAAACTGCTTTATAATGAAATGAGTTTATTTAAGTATTCAAGAGTTGAGAAGAGCCAAGGTAAGTGTTTCTTTCATTATCTTTTTCAAGCCTATGTTGCTTTAGCATTCCAACTCGCATACTCGTACATTCAATGTACTGATGCCAGTTGGCCTGCATCATATTATGATGCAGACACAGGTAGCTAGGATCGGCATTTCGACGCACCATTGATCTAGTGAGCAGTTCAGAGTCAGTTGGTGAGCCTCCTTGCATTCTGGAGGACCCATTTTCATTTCAGCTCTAGTTTAGCTCATTAGGATGTTGTGGGGTCTGTCCCAACATCCATCTCAGTTGTTTTAGAGGCTTTATAGACAGTAAGTCAGTTAGTAGTTCAGTTGTCTTTATATTACCATTTTCATATGTTTAGATGTGAGTTGCCATTTTGGCTAAGTTAAATGTTTATTTTCAAAACATTATGAGTTCAGTTTGAGGCAGTTAAGTTGTTTAGCATTCAAATGCTTTTCTTATTGCATATAGTCTTCGGCTGAGTCAGTAAGCCAGGCCAAGGGTTCGCTTGAGGCCAGCAATGGTCTTCGAGTACCGGCCACGTCCAGGGTGTAGGCTCGGGGCGTGACAGGTTTGATCCCTACAAGGTATGTGAGATCACATAGCATTGAGTTCGTTCACCCATGCGCCAATCATGATTTAATTCAGCGAAATTGTGTTCTTAAAAGTATAGAAATTGAGTTCTTGATGGATTTTGTTAAAGTTTCTATTGGGTTCTTGATTGTTGAAGTTGTTGAGAAGTTCTTGAGTTAAATTAATGAAATTTGATGTTGTTTTGAGTAGATTCTTGCATATTTTGATATGTATTCGAATCTAAGTGTTTGGGGAAAGAACCAACCAAATCTAGAGGGTTTAGAGTTGAAAAATGACCAAGAAAATTCGTCAAAAACTGGGGAAAAGGGGTGGGGCGCCACGCCACTCAGAGCGGCCCATATCAGTCTCTGAAGGATCGGCTCTGGGGTGCCGCGCCACTCAGAGCGCCGCTACCCAGGCTCTGAAGTGCCGCACCACTCAGAGCGCCGCTACCCAGGCTCTGAAGTTTTGGGACTAACGCCCCACGCCAATCAGAGCGCCAGGGACGCCAAGTCTTCTACCCTTTCCCACTTCTTTCCGTTTGAGTTCCCTTGAAATGTACCTATGTTTTCTAGTTTATTTCTACACTCTAAGGTATGTCTAAACAACATGAAATCATCCATAACATGAGATCATGATCCTTGAATCTATAATTCAATTCAAGGAAAGTTAAGAGTCAAGTCAAGAGAAGTTCTTAGAGTCTTCCAAAAGTCTTTTACAAATGTTTTAACTTTGTTTTAAGACTTGAGTTTTGAGTTGAGTAAAGAGTAAAGATTGAAGTTCATTTCTTCGAAAGAGTATATCAGGACTATGTATTACCAAAGAGCAAATATTTTCACACTTAAACAAGAAAGGAAACACTGATTTCCAACAGAGCCTTTGAGCTAGTTTTCAATAAAGAGTAAATGCTTTCACAATTAAGCAAGAGAGGAAACTTTGTTTTCCAAGAGAGCCTTTGAGCTAAGTTTTGAGAAATAATCTCAAACTACAGAAAGAAGTTATGTTTTTAAACATATGAGCTAGTAATATTTTAGGTGTAGTATTGAGCACCGATATGGGGGAGAGTTCAGACAACTCACTGCCCCTATAAACCATGTATCCATCATGGGTAGAAAAGGGTCATACTTTTTAGATTATTCCTTAGTGCTTTTTAGCATAGACTAGTGGATCCACTTAGTAGTTAGGTTCTATACCCCCGGCAAGGTATAGGACGGCCCTGCCAGCATGAGGCAAAACACCGTATTATCACATAACTCTTAAGTGATGGTTGTCGATTAGAGAAACTCCCATAGAAGTATTTTGTATTTTTATATACATAGAGTTATTCGTATTTTTGCATACAAACAGAGTTTATATTGTATCTTTGCATAAAAACTGAGTTACTATTGTATTTCTTAATACACAAAGTTGTTATCTATGTTTTAAAAGCTTTTCTTTGTATTGCATTCATATTATTGCTTTATATTGAAATGAGTTCAGTTGAGTTCAGTTGAGCCCAGGTATGTTCTTCCAGTTCCTTTCAAGCTTATGTTTTGTTTAAAATTCCCCTCGCATTCTCGTACATTTAATGTACTGACTCTAATTGGCCTGCATCTTTTTATGATGCAGATACAGGTAACCAGGATCATCATCCAGCGCATCGTTGATTCTCGTTGAGCTTCAGCATTGTTGGTGAGCCTCCTTGCTTCCGGAGGATCCCTTTTTATTGCTTTCAGTATTTTAGTTCATTAGGATGTCGTGGGTCTTGTTCCGACATCCATCTCAGTTTTTAGATGCTTCATAGACAGTTAGTTGATGTTAGTTAATGATTCTTTACATTTCCTTTTCAGTTATGTTTAGACTTGATTTGCCATTTTGGCCAGTTGCATGTTGATCTTTAAACACATTCTAAGTTATTCATTGAGACAGTTTTAGTATGATTGTATTTTAATACTCTCTTTTATCATAAGTTAAGTCTTCTGCTAAGAGTTAAGCTAGGCCAGGGATTCGGTTGGGGCCATCAATGGTTCTCGAGTTCCAGTCCCACCCAGGGTGTAGGCTCGGGGAGTGACAATTGATAGGCTAACATACAAGAGAAATTGAGAAAATTGTCTAATTCAAGTTTTTAAAAATAAAATAAAATTTGTACTCGAGATCCTTTATTATATCATCTAAAATAGTGGGCTCAAATAAGTCTACTACCAAAGCAACAAAACATCCTGATCGGCTCAAACGTGACAAAATAGGTTATAATACAAGACCCCTTAGAATAGGGTTTCCAAATCAGTATCATCAACTTCCACTTTCCCTTAATCCATCCACCCTTTGAAAATGTTCCGCCTTGTGACCCCCAACAATGGAATTCTCCTTCTCCTACTCTGGATGATTAATATCCTATATTGACATGCTTCCTCCTATGCTGTTAAGATTAGCTCTCAAAGGTTTTTGTCTAATTCATGTGGAGTGACCCTTAAATACTATAAAAAATGGTTTGGATCATCGTGAGGTTATAGGAGTTATTCCTCAGGTCCTCATGGATGGTTTTGTAAATGTTTTGAAAAAAGTCTTCAGAAGCCATATTGCCAAAAATTCTGGAACATAATTCCTGACAAACCTGAGAAAACCGCCTAATTCATGTTGAGTGAAATCTAAATGTTAAAAAAAAATTGATTAAATCATGGTGAATCTTTAGGAATTTTTCATCATATCCTTACAGATGGTTCTGTAAAGATTTTGGAAAAGAGTGCTCCGAAACTATATCACCCAAAAATCTATGGGCTAACACACACAAAAAACTAAGAAAATCGTGGCCCCTAAATGCTAAAAAAATGGATTGGATCATGGTGAGGCCATAAGAATTTTTTCCCAGGTCCTTACAAATAATTCTGTAAAGGTTTTGGAAAAAAATACCCAGAAGCTATATCTCTGAAAAATTCATGGGCTAACAAACACAAAAAATTGAGAATATCACCTAATTCTTGTTCAGTGACCCCTAAATACGAAAAAAGTAGTGTGAATCATGCTGAGGATATATGAATTGTTTGCCAGGTTCTTACGAGTGGTGCTGTGAAGGTTGTGCAAAAAAAGTACCCGAAAGACATATCACCAAAAAATTCACGGGTTAATACACACCTAAAATTGAGAAAATTTCCTAATTCATGTTAAGTGACCTATTAATGCTAAAAATAAATGACGTGCATCATGGTGAGACTATAGAAATTGTTCTCCGATTCCTTACAGATAGATCTATAAAGGTTCTGAAAAAAAGTATTCGGAAGCCATATCACCAAAAATATCCATGAACTAACACACATGAAAAACTGAAAAAATCGCCTAATTTCTGTTGAGCGGCCCCTGTATGCTAAAAAAGTGGTGTGGATCATGGTTAAGCTATATTAATTATTTCCCAAGTCCTTACAAATGGTTCTTGAAGAAAGTGTCCGAAAGTCATATCATAAAAAAATATATATGCTAACTCACACGAAAAATTGAGATAATTGCTTAAAGCCTGTTGAGTGGCCCTTAAATGCTAAAAACAAAGTTGTGTGGATCATGGCGAGGCTATAAGAATTGTTTCCCATGTCCTTATGGATGGTTCTATAAAGGTTCTGGAAAAAGTTCCCGGAAGCCTTATCACCAAAAAATTGGCTAATTCATATTGAGTGTCCGAAAGTCATATCATAAAAAATTACATGTGCTAACACACACGAAAAATTGAGAAAATTGGCTAATTCATATTGAGTGGCCCCTTCATGCTAAAAAAATGTGGGGTGGATCATGAAGAGGCTAAAAAAATTGTTCTCCAGGTCCTTATGGATGGTTCTGTAAAGGTTTAAGAAAAAAAGTTTCCAGAAGCCATATCACTGAAAAAGTCACGGGCTTAATACACTTGGAAAACTAAGAGAATCGCCTAATTCCTGTTGAGTGACCCCTAAATGCTAAAAAAAAAATGGTGTGGATCATGGTGAGGCTATAGAAAATGTTTCCCGGGTCCTTACAGATGGTTCTGTAAAAAAAATGACCAGAAGTTATATCACCAAAAAAATTATGGGCTAACACATGTAAAACTAAGAAAATTGTTTAATTTCTTTTGAGTGAACCTTGAATGTTAAAAAAGTGTCATGGATCATGGTGAGGCTATAGGATTTGTTCCCCGGGCCCTTACGGATGGTTCCGTAAAGGTTTAGAAAAAAGTATTTGAAACACATATTACCAAAAAAATCATGGACTAACACATACGAAAAACTGAGAAAATCATTTAATTCCTATATACTATGTGACCCTTAAATGTTAAAAAAAATGGTGTACATCATGGTTAGGCTATAGGAATTGTTCATCAGGTTCTTACTTATGGTTCTGTAAAGGTTTTGAAAAAAAGCGTCTGAAAGTCATATTACCAAAAAATTCATGGGCTAACACACACGAAAAACTGAGAAAATTGTCTAATACTTGTTGAGTGACCCCTAAATGCTAACAAAATGGCATGGATTATAGCAAGTCTATAGGAATTATTCCTGAGGTGCTTATGGATGGTTCTATGAAGATTTTGATTTTTTTTTGTCCGAAAGCCATATCACTAAGAAATCTATGGGCTAACACACACGAAAAATTGAGAAAATTGTCTTATTCATGTTGAGTGCCCTAAGCAAAAAAAATGGTGTGGATCATGGTGAGTCTATTAGAATTGCTTACGAGGTCCTTATGGATGGTTTTGTAAAGGCTTTACAAAAAAATATGTAAGGAAGCCATATCACCAATAAATTCATGGGCTAACACATGAAAAACTGAGAAAATTACCTAATTTTTGTTGAGTGACTTCTAAATGCTAAAAAATGTCGTGTGAATCATGGTGAGGCTATTGAAATTATTCCTTGGGTCCTTACGAATTGTTTTGTAAATGTTTTAGAATTAAATCCAAAACTCATATTACCAAAAAAATTATGGGCTAACACACAGAAAAAATTGAGAAAATTGTGTAATTCTTGATGAGTGGCACCTAAATACTAAAACAATGTGGTGTGGATCATGATGAGACTCTAAGAATTATTTCCCATGTCTTTATGGATGATTCTATAAAGGTTTTGGGAAAAAAGTGTCTGGTAGCCATATCGCCAAAATATCTCTCTCTCTCTCTCTCTCTATATATATATATAACCTTAAAAAAGAGGAAAACTTACATAAATATACTATACTAAAAAAATATTTACCATTTATAGCGGTAATATTAGTTTTCACTTGATCACTTTTAATACATTTTTAATACATATTACAGAGAACAATTTATAAAACACATATAATGCAAGTTTTATTGACGGATAATACATTTATCACACATTTTAATATAATGGGTGTGTTCGGTATGGAGGAAAACATTTTCTGGAAAAATTTTCCATGTTTGGTTGACTTAAATGTTTGGAAAATGTTTTTCAAATCAATTCATTTTCCTCAAATTTAAGGAAAATGACTTTCCTTCCAAAACTCTGCTTAATCCTTTAATTTTTTTTCTTACCCTATCCTTTTCATTCAAAAAAAAATAATTTTTTAAATTTTCTTATTTTTAAAATTTCAAGTATATTTTAATCCCAACCAGCAAACAAGCTCCAGCCCCCAAACAAAAAAAATAATTAAAAATATATTTGAAAAATGTTTCAAATTTTAAGATTTTTTTTACATCACCCAACCCCTACCACCCGTACTCCCTATCCCCCCCACCCCCCCAAACAAAATGCTTTTGAAAAATATTTCAAAATTTTTTTTTTTATTTATACGCTAACAACGCTAGCCCCACCAAGCCACCCCCACCAGGCCACCCCCACCCCCGCCATTATTTTAAAAAAAAATTATTTTTTGAAATATTTCAAATTTTTAAAAAATTCATT
>JAJOOR010002955.1:0-40477 GCA_036250505.1 Solanum acaule
GTAACTAGTAAACACCTATTACCCGAAATTAGCATTAAACTTATAAAACTTCTAAGGTCCATTCTTTGATTTGGTTACCTAAATCCCCCCCCCCCCCCCACTTGATATTAATTGTTGAAACTTCATGATTTGTTTTAATGTTGCGAAAGTGTCACCTCTACAAATGATTAGGACACATCTTTACTTCTTAATTGAATTCTCTACCTTATCACTCCATGTGGGATCGACCCCAACTCTTAGTTGGATTTATACTTGTTAGTAACCACCTACACTTAAAATTGGATGAAGTGTAGTTGAGAGTTATCAAAATTGGCGCTACTGCTGGGGAGTGGTGTTTAGAATTCTTTTATTGAAGCTTAGTCGTGAACTGATTTTGTTGTAGTTGAATTATCTTATTTGTGTTCTTGATGGATGCTCTAAAATAGGTGAAGAGATGAATGTGAATGGGAGCAACACTAGTCAACTTGGGAACAATGATGACATCGGGAATTTACATGATGTCAATGAAGATCGGTTAGGAAGTGCGGGTGCTATTCGATAGCCTCCGACTATGGGCAATGCGGGTTTTCATGTGACCAGCACAATGTACAGTTGTTGCAAATGAAGGGTCTCTTTGGAAGACTTGCTCATAAGGACCCTTATGATCACATCCGAAACTTTGTGGATGTGTGTGGGTCGTTCTCTTTCAAGAACATCACTCAAGAGTTAGTCCGATTTCATTTGTTTCCCTTTTCTCTAATGGGGGAAGCAATGAAGTGGTTGACCAAAATTCCAATGGATTCAATCATTTCTTTGGAGGAGCTCACAGAGATGTTTTATGAAAGATTTTTCCCTCCGTCAAAGATGGTCAAGTTGAGGGATGATATTTAGAACTTCAAGCGAATTGATGGCGAACCTATCCATGAGACATAGTTGAGGTTCCAAAAGATGCAACTGCATTGTCCTACTCATGGGTTGTAGGACAATGTGTTATTGCAATATTTCTACCGGAGTCTCGACACGGTTAACAAAGGTGTTGCAGAGTAACTCATCCAAGGTGGAATCATGAGACAACCGTTTGACATAACATCAGCCCTTCTTAATGAGATGAAGAAAATTAATCATGAATGGTACACAAGAGAATATCAAATGCCTCCTTTGAATCTTGGGCTGACAAAGGAATAACTGGAAATGAACCAAGAGCGAGATGAAAACATGGTCAAAATGATGACCCAAATGGACCTATTGACAATGAATTTCATGGGAAGTGGTTCTAAGTTGGTAAATTTGGTCGGTACTAATAATGCAGTAAACTCTGATGAGGTGCACTTTGATGCCATGTACAATGAAGAGGTGCAGTTCTTGTCAAACCAAGAAAGGGGTTCTCGTCCGAGCTATCCAAGGCCGGGCGAAAATCAAGGGTGGAATAGAGATCGCGATGATGGTTGGAGAGATCGAGATCGGGAATGGCGTGACCGTGGTACAAATTGGAGAGATAGAGATGGGGAAAAATATCGCTATGTGCCTCCTCATGAACGTCAAAAGTCGAAGGAGCCAAGGGCTGATCCTGATAATTTTCGGATCGAGGATATGCTTGCTCGTATTCTAAACAAAGTGGAAAGATCAGAAAAGGTGCTAAAGAAAATGAAAGATGATGTTCTCTTAACCAAACAGTCACATCACACTCGATATACATTAATCAGTTGGAAACACAAATGGGTCAGATCTCGGCTCATTTAAATCTAAGGCGAAAAGGGGGGTCTCTCAAGTAATACTTTGGTGAATCCAAAAAATGAGGCTTGATCCCATTACCACATCGTGCCACGACGTTAAATAAGGCTCTTCTTAGGAGGCAACCCAAGTTTTACTTTTTATCATTTGAATAATGTTTGTTGGATGTGTAGGTTGAAAATTCGAAGTTTGGGAGAAATAGGCTAATGGGAGAGCTTAGAACCCACTCGGCAGATCGCCGAGTGGTTCGACGAGCCCGATGTTGATCACCATTTGGACCAACCAAATGGTTGGAGTTTTGGTAATTTCAGTAGAAAAAATTGATTCGGTGCGTCGCTGAGTAGATCGACGACATTAGTAAAATTTACCGACTGAGGAGCGAACTGAAGGGTCAAACGGTTTTCAACTATTTTAAATTCAAAACCGCTCCTTATTTTGAACTTTTTGACCCTTGCACTCTCACAACTTCATTTTAGATTTAAATTTTTGCTTAATTTTGGCGTGGGTGTCATCGTGTGAGTGGAATTCATCGCATTGCTTATTTTGCTTTTGCCTTAATCACTTTCCTTGTCTGATTCTGAGGTTGGTATTCCAAATAACCATTAAGTTCATGTCGTATTCTGAGCATGCGTATGTGTAGTTGTTGGATATATTGTATGTCTTTGTGTGTTTTATCATTTGTTGAATATATTTTGGTAATCGAACTTGTTAGTTGTGTGCTTAGAAGCTTGCTGCACAAAAAGAGAAGAGCCACATAAACAAGAGCAGAAGACAATGCCGATGAGAAAAACCTTTAACTTATTGAACCAAGCACGTGGTGCTTGTTGAGGCCATATAAGGCCTAGCTCGATTTGCATACAAAATGCGTCCAATGAGAATCAATGAATCATTTCGATTTCTCCATAAACACTTGCTCAAAGAGATCACCACTTAAGAATGCATTGTTAATGTCAAGTTGTCGAACATGCCACTTATTTGGCGCAACTAAAGATAGGATTAGCGGAACAGTTGTGGGTTTAATGTCACGACCCAACGTACCCCCTAGGTGTAACATGGCATATAGGACCTCGAGAGGCCCTACACATGCCGCTTAACATGCATAACAAGATATAAGAAAATCAAAGAGATAAATAAGAATTTCAAGTCTAAGAGATATTTTATCAAAGTAAAGCGAAAGTCTACAAAGTCTCATTTGCCATCTAATACATCAAGAGTGACCGAGACATAACCCTGGCGTCACGTACAAAGTCTGAAAACAAGAAATGAATGAAAGCTATAAAAGTCCGGTCCTCAAAGCATGAGGACTCACCAAACCCAAAATATCTCCAACAACCTCTAGCCACAAAACTGAGAACCCTGAATGTCGGACCCTGCATTTGAGGAAATGTAGGCAAAAGTATGCGTTAGTACAAATATGTACCAAGTATGATAGTCATGCATAAAAACATATAAAACATGTGAAAAAGGGGCATTTCATAATATGCAAGGACCAAGTTAAAATACATGACATGAGGTTCAAAACATAGTTCATGAATAAGGTCGATGCAAGTAAAGTCATCCTTCATATTAGATACTTCTTTAAGTAACCATAATACATCATAACTTGTGGGAAGTAGCCTTAACTGACATGTAAGACCATGTGAGCTAATAACATGGAATTCGATGTCTCCTATACCGAAAAAGGTTGCCCTACTTGCTAAGGTAAGACCATGAACTTTCTAGCTTATGTGGATCCACTAGCTAATGTCTATCTAGACACGTCCTATGTCGACACATAGTTTATGGGACATGGGTAATCGCCATTTGTCTACTCGGTGCTAAGCATAACTTCCACAGAATGTTCATTAGACTCATCTTAACTTAGGTTTCATAAGACATGGGTAGTCGCCTCTTGTCTTATCATCCTAGGGCATGTGTACTCGCCTATTGCCTAGTCTTTGGAGGACATGGGTAATCGCCGCTTGCCTTAATTTTAGATTAGCTCCTTATCTTGGTTCATTTTAGTGAGAAATCCTTTAGACCTTAAGAACCCTTATTATGTGGAAAACCTTTCACATTCATGCTTTCATGTGTATATGATAAATCCTTTCAACAACACAACAACAAAACAATTATTGATACTTCATTCTCAAAGCATCCTTAAAACAATTAGATCAATTTCATGAGAACATTCATGATTTCATAAATTCATCTTTCATAATTGCATAACCCACATTAGATCATCACAACTTGTAAAACATGGGATATGCATGGGTCTATGGGATTCATCATAAAATCATAGGATTGATATTCTTGCTTGAAATATCATAAAATAATCAATTAAATCAATGATTAAGAGAACCCATTACATGGAAGAAAAACCCTAACTCAATTGGGGATTTCTAACTTTACAAATTGGAGAATTCGGGGACTCATGAAGGAAAGGTCTCCATGGATGAAACCATCACACCTTAGTGCCAAAAGCTTGACTTGAATGGAGGATTAAGAGGCTTTGTCTTGAAACCCTAACTTTCTTCTTCAACTTCTAGAGACAGAATTATTTGAGAGGAAGACTTGATCTTCTTTTAAGAATTTGATAGAATGATCTTAATTGGAGAAATTTGGGGGTAAAAACACGTATATAAGAGTTCTAGGTAAGGGTAAAATGACATAGTATTAAGATAGAATAATTAGGAAAAGACCCAAAATACCCTGACTTAAAGCTGAGGCAACCCCCAAATGGTGGTCTTTACGAGCCATCTAAGGGACCACGAGCTGTTATGGCAGTCGTGGTCCTTGGACCAGTGGCTTGGGAAGAGACCCCTACTGGTGGGGCACTTTTACGGCAACCACCATAGCTCATCATTCTCACCATGGGATGTCAACGCCTCCGTCGAAGGGATGCTGGCCATGACAACCACTACTAAGCTCCACGAGCTCTTTCACGAGCCATCTCCCTCTCCAAAGGCCGTCAAGGCTTCCATGGGAGGGATCCCTGCGAGGCAGGTCTGGGGTAAGCTTACCACGAGCCCTTAAACGGATCATGGTCCCCTTCAAGACCCGTGTGGGGCTCCGTGGAGGGTTCCATGGTCCGGTTTTGGCTTGTGAGTTTCCTCCTTGACTCCTTTTCTATCATTTCTCGAATCTGAGGCATTACATTAACTTACCTCTGGGATCATTCATCTTTGAATGAGATTCATGATATCATAAGGAAGATAGGAGCTCAAACCTAACAGCCTAACATGCATGCAATCACATAAATGCGCATATCCAAGTAGGAAATATCAACTCCAACCTAAAGCATCTTCAAAACATCATATCATGAAGTCTATATGCAACTCATACTCAAAAGCACATAAACAAGTAGAAATCAATCAAATTGACTCATTTACTCAAAACTCAAGCTTTTTCATGAACATGCATAAATGAGGAAATCATGGGGATATATAAGACACATGACACCAAAATAGTAAACTATGAGGAATTAGATACCTCAAGATAGAGTCGAGGTAGAAGGAAAGAGATGGGGATAACGGGACATCATGTCAGCCTCGGCCTCCCCAGTAGAACCCTCAACTAATTGATTCCTCCAAAGGACTTTCACAGAAGCAACTTCTTTGTTCCTCAACTTCTTAACTTACCGGTCTAAAATCTCAACTGGGACTTCCTCATAAGAAAAGTTTTCCTTAACTTCCTAACCTTCTAAGGGATTATAGATGTCGGATCACTAACACATCTCTTCAACAAGGAAACATGGAAAACTGGATGCACCGATGCTAAGTCATTAGGCAATTCAAGTTCATAAGCAACCTTACCAACACGCCTTAAAATATGATGAATGAAAGGCTGTACTAAGCTTAACATGAGTACCAAGACCCTTTTGGAAATATTTCCAAAACTCAGAAGTGAATTGGCTACCACGATCAAAGATAATGGATAAGGGAACTCTATGCAACCTTACCATTTCATGCAAATACAACTTAGCATAGTCCTCCGCCGAATAAGAAACCTTGACGGGAATAAAATGAGCCAATTTCATCATTCGATCTACAATAACCTAAATCTAATCATGTAGTCACTGGGTACGAGGCAACCCAACAATGAAGTCCATATTCAATCTCCCCACTTCCAAGTAGGGATACTAATGTCTTGGGATAAACCTCTAGGTTTCTGATGCTCAACTTTCACTTGTTGACAATTTGGACAGTTAGTCTCAAATTCCACAATATTTTTCTTCATCCCATTCAACCAATAGACCTCCCGCAAATCATGGTACATCTTGGTAGCTCCTGGGTGAATGGAATTTTGAGAACTATGGGCTTCTGATAAGATCTGCACTTTCAGGTCACCAATATTAGAACACACAAACGACCTTGATATCGAAGCACACCATCTCTCTATTGGGAGAAATCCTCTATGGAGTTTTTAAGCACCGCTTCCTTTAATTCAACCAAAGTCGGATCAAGACCTTGATTGGCCTTCACATCCGCCACAAAAGGTGATTCTGAACCATTGTGAACCATAACACCACTCTTGGTAGAGTCCACTAATTGAACACCCAACCGGACCAATCTATGAACATCTCAAACCAGCGCCTTTCTATCATCCTCATTATGAGCAGCACTACCCATCGATAATTGACTAAGAGCATCTGCCACCACATTAGCCTTACCGGGGTGATAGATAATACTCATATCATAGCCCTTCATTAATTTGAGCCACCTTTTTTGGTGAAGATTCATATCCTTTTAGTTAAACACATATTGCAAACTCTTATGGTCAGTAAAGACATCTATCTGAACACTATACAAATAGTGTCTCTAAATCTTAAGAGAAAACACAACTGCAACTAGTTCAAGATCACGGGTAGGATAATTCTTCTCATAAATCTTAAGTTTCCTTGAAGCATAGTCAATGACTTTCCCATTTTTCATAAGTACACATCCTAGCCCAATTCTTGAGGCATCACAATAAACAATGAAACCATCAGTCCCTTCTTGTAAAGTCAACTCCGTAGCGGAAGTAAGTCTATCTTTCAACTCTTGGAAACTCTTTTCACATGCTTCAGACCATATGAACTTAACCTTCTTTTGAGTCAATGCCGTCAATGGAGAGGCAATCGAGGAAAACCCTTCAACAAACCTTCTATAATAACCGACTAAACCCAAGAAACTTCTAATATCCGAAGGGGATAGAGGTATAGGCCAACTCTTGACCGTATCCATCTTCTTAGGATCCACCTCAATACCCTTACTTGAAACAATATGACCAAGAAATGCCACAGACCTTAACCAAAACTCACATATACTAAACTTTGCAAAGAGTTGTTGGTCCTTGACAATTTGCAACACAATCCTAAAATGATTGATATGCTCATCCTCACTTCTCGAATAGATCAGTATATCATCAATGAACACAATTAAAAAAATATCAAGGTACTGTCTAAACACCGTATTCATCAAATCCATAAATGCCGCCGGAGCATTAGTTAAACCAAACGACATTACCAAAAACTCATAATGATCATATTGAGTTCAAAAAGCTGTCTTTGGAATGTCATCTTCCTTCACCCTCAATTAATGATAATCTGACTAGAGGTCAATCTTAGAAAAGTAGCTTGCTCCTTGAAGTTGGTCAAAAAATAATCTATCCTTGGTAGAGGATTTTTTGTTCTAAATCGTAACCTTATTTAATTGCCGGTAGTCAATACATATACAGAATGAACCATCTTTTTTTCGAACAAAAAAACACTGGAGCACCCCATGGAGAGATACTCGGTCGAATGAAACCCTTATCCAACAAATCTTTCAATTGCTCTTTTAACTCCTTTAGTTCTGTCGGAGCCATTTGGTACGGAGGGATAGCAATAGATTGCGTATCTGGGAGAAGACCAATACTTCCCTTTCTAGAGGAATACCAGACAAATCATCTGGGAATACTTCCAAAAACTCATTCACAACGGGGATCGACTCAAGAATAGGGGTTTCAGAATCTACATCCCTCACCCTAACTAGATGATAAACACAACCCTTAGAAATGATATTTCTAGCTTTAAAACAAGAGACAAACTGACCCTTAGGCATATAATTTCCCCCTTTCCACTCTAGGATAGACTCATTTGGAAACTCAAACTTGACTACACGGGTTCCACAATCAATAGAAACATAACATGAGTGCATCCAATCCATACCAAGAATAACATCAAAATCTAGCATATCAAGCTCTATCAGATCAACATAAGTAACTTTATGGGACAAGGAAACATGTTTCTTTCTATAGACCCTCCTAGCCACAATAGAATCAACAACAAAAGCAGAGACAAAAACGATGTAACAATACATTCGGAAGAAAAGCAAACTTCATAGACATATATGGTTTCACAAAATACAAGAAGCACTGGGGTCAAGTAAAGCATAAACACCATGTTGGAAGACTTTCAACATACCGGTAGCCACATCTGGTGAACCCTCTTGCTCATGACAAGTCTGAAGTGCATAAAATATGTTTTGCCTCTGACTCTCACTAGGATCGGATGAAGGATTAGGTTGAGCCCGTCGATGATTATCTCCCTCATTCTTAGCAACTGAGGGACCATCCCTTATCTTGTGGTCCATCTTACCACAACCAAAGCAAGCATTGGAACCTGCTAGACACCTACCATAATGCTTCTTTCCACACTTAGCACAAGTAGGCAATGAAGATCCACTACCATTTTCTCCTTAGGCTTAGGGTTAGTCACCCTATCTTTTTTGAACTTAGGAGAAGCGTTGGAGGAACCTTGATCGGTAAATCTTTGTCAGAACTTAGAACGACCATGTCCATCAGACCTTTAGTGTGAGAAGTTACCCTCACCAGTTTTAGCCCTCTTTGCCTCCATAGACTTTTCCTTAAGCTTTTCCTCTTCGATTTGTTGAGCATGAACTATGAGACGGGAAATATCCATATCATTAACAATCACGACGGTACAACATTTCTTAACCACCATTTCGGTCACACCTGAAACAAATTTGCTCATTTTCGCCCTAGCATCGGCAACCATTGTGGGAGCATATCGAGACAATTGTGTGAACTTCAAAGCATATTACTTAACACTCATATTTACTTGACGAAGGTTGATGAATTCAAGAACCTTTGCCTTCCTCATTTCAAGGGGAAAGAACCTATCAACGAAAGCCTCCTCAAATATTTCCCAATCAAGAGGGCCCTCATCTTCTGCTCTACCTTCTTACCATTGGTTGAACCATATTTGTGCAACACCTTTCAGTTGATAAGCGGCCAATTTTGCCTTTTCCACTAGCGTCACTCTTATGATCATCAACACCTTGTAAACCTTATCAATGAACTCTTGAGGGTCTTCCTCGACCCTAGAACCATAAAAATCCGAAGGATTCATTCTAGTAAAATCCCTCACTCTAGATGTCGTCGTACCCATATTTGGGTTCACGGGGACCACAACTTCCCTATTGGCTTAGGCCATTGCGGCTTGAGCCAACACTTGAAAAGCAACCCTAAACTCCACATTAGTCACTTGCTCGACCAAAGCCAATAGGAAAGTTACGGTCCCCATGAACCCAAATGTGGGTACAAGCCATCTCCCTCTCCGCAGGCCGTCAAGGCCTCCATGAGAGGAATCCCCGCGAGGCAGGTCAGGGGGAAGCTTACCACGAGCCCTTAAATGGACCGTGGTCCCCTTCACGGCCTGTGTAAGGCTCCGTGGATGGTTTCATGGTCCAATTTTGGCTTGTAAGTTTCCCTCTTGACTCTTTTTCTATCATTTCTCGAATCTGAGGTGTTACACTGGTGAGATACTTTCATAAAGTAACCTTAGTTCATTACTGTGAGATGTTTACCATATCAGCGGCATATACCATGTGAGCTATAACATGGAATCCGGTGTCTAACCCACACCGAAAAGAGATTTCCTTACTTCCAAGGTAAGAACGATAAGTCTTGAGCTAAACTGGATCCACTAGTTAATGTCTATTTAAGACAATCATCCTATAGTGGCACATAGTTATGTGATAAAGAGTTTTCTACTAGAAACCCGACCTCTACTAACGGGATAGCCTCCATCTCAATGTCCTCTCAATTTAAGAAAAATCCCACGGAATATTCATTAGCCTTATTCATCTCATCATCCACGAAAAGGCACCATTAAGCAACCAATCCAAGCTAAAGGTCATTTAGAATAGCTCCTTAACCTTGATTCAACTTAGGTGAGAAAACCTTTCAACCTTATGATTCCTTTTGTGAGACAATAACAATAACATTGATAATTTACTCTCAAAGCATCCTTAAATCATTTGTGTAAATTTCATAAAAAAATATGCATATCTTCATTAATTCATCCTTCATAGTTCATAAGCATCATCATATGATCATAGTGTAAGAATCATGGATCATGCATTGGTTCATGTGTATTCAACTTAAAACATATAATTACGTCAATTCATCCATAAAAAGATAGAAATCAATCAATTGAATCTAATTGAAAAGAACTCATGAAGATTGAATAAAACCCTAACTTTGATTTGAGAATCTAACTTGTAAAATTGGAGAGTTTAGGAACCCTACGGAGGAAAGGACGCCATAAGTGAATACTAACGTATCTTAGAGTTCAAAGCCCAATTGTTATTGTGAATTGGAGTTCTTGAAGCCAAACCCTAGCTTTCTCCTTCCTTAGCTCCTGAGAGGATTTTGGGGCTCATCTTGGAGGATATTTAGGAATTTTGGAGAATGATTGTAAAGGGATAGTTTTAGGACTAAAGACTTATATAGATCTTAGGATTGGGATCAAACCGTCCTATATTAGGCATTAATCACCTAGGGAAAAGACCTAAACGCCCTTTTTAATTAACTAGAGGACCCTTCTACAGTTTGGACTTACGGTCCTTGGGACTTTCTACGGACTGTATTGGTCAACCATAGAAAAGTACATAAACTTTTGAAATTAGACCAACTTTGACGAAACTTGTCTACGGCTCGTAGGTCTTTCTACAGTCCGTAGACACAGACTGTAGAAACCAACTTAACACTCAAAATTTCACTATATCTGGGACTCACTTACGAGACCTATCTACGACTCGTATAATGATTGATGGGCCATCCTGGTGAACTATAAAAAGAGGTACAAGGACTTGATTTTGAAAAATTATTTTCCTCTTCCTATGATTGTCATTTACGGCCCGTAGAAGCTTCTATGGTTCGTAGATGGGACCCATAGACATAGCCTACAACCCAAAAATCCTTTTTCTTTCCTTTTCAAATCCGAGGTGTTACAATATCTCCCCCCTTGGAAATATTCGTCCTCGAATGGGACTTAAGCTAGCTTGAAAAGGATAGTATAGAAACTAACAACCCAACATGAATGCAATCTCATCAAAATACACATAACCAAGGAGGAACATCGACTCTAAGCTAAATCATATTCAAAACATCATTTTATAAGACATACATTCAAATCCTACTTAAATGCACATAATCATGATGTAATTAATCAAGCTAACTCATTTTCTCAAAGATCAAATTTTCATGAGCATGAATGCATGAGGAAGCATGAGAATGACTAAGACACATGAAATCATAGGATGAACCATGAGGAACTAAATACCTCAAGCTAAAATAGGATCAGAGGGAAAGAGATGGGGATAACGGGACATCATATCGTCCTCGGCCTCCCAAGTAGTACCTTCAACCCTTTGGTTCCTCCATAATACCTTCACGGATGCAATTTCCTTATTTCTAAACTTTTTAACTTGTCGGTCCAAAATCTCAACCAGAACCTCTTTATAATAAAGGCTCTCCTTTATACCAAGACTCTTCAATGGTACAATAGATATCAGATCACCAACACATTTCTTCCATAAAGAGACACGAAAAATCGGATGTACCGATGCTAAGTCATTAGTCAAATCAAGTTCATAACCAACCTTATCAATATGCCTCAAAATCTAATATGGGTCCATATAATAGGGACTAAGCTTCCCTTTCTTCCCAAATTTCATCACACCCTTCATGGGTGAAATTTTAAAGTAGACTTAATCATCTACATGAAGCTCAAGATATCTTCTTCTAACATCGACATAGGACTTTTTTCAACGTTGAGTCATTTTCAACCTTTCTCTAATAAGCCAAACTTTCTCCATATCCTCATGTACCAACTCGGTACCTATCAAAGCAATCTCACCAACTTCAAACCACCTTATAGGAGATCTACACATTCTACCATAAAGAGCCTCAAATGTAGCCACACCAATGCTTGAATGATAACTATTATCATAAGCAAACTCAATCAAAGGCAAACGATCATACCAATTACCCTTGAAGTCAATCACACAAGCTCTCAACATATCTTCCAAAGTTTGAATAACATGCTCTTCTTGCCCATCAGTTTGAGGATGAAAGGCGTTACTAAGCTTAACTCGAGTACCAGGGTGTTTTTAGAAAGACTTCCAAAATTGAGAAGTAAATTGGGTGCCACGATCGGAGATAATGGATAGGGGTACTCCATCCAACCTAACCATCTCCCTTAGATACAACTTAGCATAGTCTTCCGCTGAATAGGAAACCTTTATGGGAGTGAAATGAGCCGACTTCATCATATTATCTACAGTAACCCAAATCAAGTCATGTTGCCACCGGGTGCGGGGTGAACCAACAATAAAGTCTATATTCAAATTCTCCAACTTCCAACTATGAATGCTTATATCATAGGACAAACCTCCCATCTTTTGATGCTCAACTTTCAATTGTTGACAATTAGGACACTTAGCAACAAATTCCGCAGTATACTTTTTCATCCCATTCCACCAATAGACCTCCTACAACTCACAATACATCTTGGTGGCTCCCGGGTGAATGGAATATCGACAACTATGAGCCTTTGATAAGATTTTCTCTGTCAAGTCATCTACTTAAGGAACACACAAACAACCTTGATATCAAATCACACCATCTCCCCCTTGGGAGAAAGCCTCAACGGACTTTTTAAGCATTGCTTCCTTCAACTCAACCAATATCGGATCAAGACCTTTCTTAGCTTTCACATCCGACACATATGGAAACTTTGAACCATTATGAACGATGACACCACCCTTGCTTAAATTAACCAACCGAACACCTAGTCGAGCTAGTCTATGAACATCACAAACTAACTCTTTCTTACCATCCTCAACATGTGCAACACTGTTGATGGACAACTGACTTAAGGCATTGGCCACCATATTAGCTTTGCCCAGGTGATAAAGGACACTCATGCCATAGTCCTTCAAGATTTCTAGTCATCTACGTTGGCGAAGGTTTAGATCTTTTTGCTTGAACACATATTGCAAGATCTTATGGTCGGTGAAGTCATCAACATGGACACCATACAAATAGTGTCTCCAAATCTTTAAGGCAAACACAACCGCCACTAGATCCCAATCATGGGTAGGATAGTTCTTTTCATGAATCTTAAGTTTCCTTGAAGCATAAGCAATTGCCTTCCCATTTTGCATAAGAACACACACTAATCCAAATCTTGAAGCATTGCAATAAACAACAAACCCATCGGACCCTTACGGTAAAGTCAACACCGGAGTGGAGGTAAGTCTATTTTTGAATTCTTGAAAACTCTTCTCACACGCTTCCAACTATGAGAATTTAACTTTATTTTGGATCAATGCAGTCAATGGAGAGGCAATTAAAGAATACCATTCCACAAATATTCTATAATAATCAGCCAAACCCAAGAAACTTTGAATATATAAATGGGATAAAGGTCTAGGCCAACTCTTAACCACATCCGTCTTCTTAGGATCTACCTTAATACCCTTACCTGAAACAATATGACTAAGAAAAGTCACAGATCTTAGCCAAAACTTGCATTTGCTATACTTTGCAAAGAGTTGTTGGTCTTGAGGACTTACAACACAATCCTTAAATGATCAGCATGCTTATCTTCACTCCATGAGTAAATCAAGATGTCATCGACAAACACAATCACAAACCTGTCTAGATATTTTCTAAACACTCTATTCATCAAGTTTATAAATAAGACCAGACCATTAGTCAAACTAAACAAGATTACAAGAAACTCATAGTGACCATACCAAGTCTGAAAAGTCATCTTCAAAATGTCATCTTCCTCTACCCTCAAGTGGTGATAACCCGACCAGAGGTCTATCATAGAAAAGTAAATCGCTCCTTGGAGTTGATCAAACAAATCATCTATCCTTGAAAGAGGATACTTATTCTTAATGGTAACCCTGTTGAATTGGCAGTAATCAATACACATGCAAAGTGAACCATCATTCTTACGAACAGACAAAATGGGAGCATCTCATGGAAAGATACTCGGTTAGATCAAAACCCTTATTCAACAAATCTTTTAATTGCTCTTTCGATTCCTTAAGTTCTATCAGAGCCATAGGGTAAGGAGGAATAGAGATAGGTTGCATATATGAGAGAAGGTCAATACTGAAGTCTATTTCCCTTTCAGGAGGAACACCGGGTAGATCATCGGGAAACACTTCCAGAAACTTATTTATAATGGGGACCGACTCAAGAGTAGGGGTTTCAAAATTCGTATCCCTAACCCGAACAAGATGATATATGTAACCCTTAGAGTTCATTTTTCTAGCTTTAAGACAAGAAAAAAATTGACCCTTAGTCATAAAATTTCCCCCTTTCGACTCTAGGACGGGCTTATTTGGAAATTAAAACTTAACAACTCGAGTTCTATAATCAACAGAAGCATAAAAAGAACTGAGCCAGTCCATACCAAGAGTAACATTCAAATCTAACATATCAAGCTCTACAAGATAGTGACTCTATGGGATAAGAAGACGGGATAATTTCTATAGACTCTTTTCACCACAGTAGATTCACAATAGGAGTAGAGACACATATAGAGAAACATCAATCCTGATAGCCACATATGGCGTCATAAAATACAATGTAGCACTGGGATCAAGAAAAGCATAAACATCAAGATGAAAGACTTTCAACATACTGGTAACAACATCGAGAGAACCCTCTCCATCATGATGAGTTTGAATTGCATAGAACCGATTTTACTTTGGGGCACTTGAACCTAAAACACTAGGTGGATCTTCCCTACCTTCTCTTCCTTAGCAATAAGTGATAGACAATCCCTTATCTTGTGACCACTCTTACCATATCCAAAGCAACTATCTGAATCGGCTAAGCATTTACCCTCATGATTCCTTCCATATCTAGCACAAGTAGACAATGAAGATTCACCACCATTTCCTCCTTGAGGCTTAAGGTTAGACACTTTTTCTTTGTTGAACTTTGGACCGGGAGCATTAGAGAAACCTTGACCGGAGGACCTTTGTCAGAATCTAGAACGACCATGTCCATCGGGCCTTAAATATGAAAAGTCATTATCATCGATCCTTGCCTTCTTTGCCTCCCTAGATCTTCCCTTAAGTTCCCCCTCCTCTATTTGTTGAGCATGTATCATTAGGCAAGAAATATCCATTTCCTTAATGAGCATGGTGGTACGAAATTTCTTAACCATCATTTCAGTCACTCCCAAAACAAACTTGATCCTTTTTGCCCTAGAGTTGGCAACCATAGTAGGGGCATATCTAGAAAATTGTATAAATTTAAAGGCATACTCTTTCATACTCATATTCCATTGACGAATGTCAATGAACTCAAGAACTTTGTCCTCCCTCATCTCAAGGGGCAATAATCTATCAAGGAAAGCAACTTTGAACTTTTCCCAATCAAGGGGACCTACATCAACCGCCCTCTCTTCCTTTTGTTGGTTAAAACAAACTTGAGCAACACACTTAAGTTGATAAGTAGCCAATTTTGTCTTTTCCACTGGCATCACTCCCATGATCATTAAAACCTTATACATGTAATCAATGAACTCTTGAGGATTTTTATCAACTTTGGAACCATGAAACTCCGGGCGATTAATTATAGTGAAGTCCCACACTTTAGTTGTTGCCGTACCCACATTTGGGTTAACGAGGAGCACAACCTCCCTATTGGATTGAGCCATCATAGCTTGAGCTGACACTTGAAAATTGTCTTGGAATTTTGCATTAGTCACTTGCTCGGTTAAAGGGTCGACTGGAACTTGGGGAGCTTGAGAAGCTTCTTGTTTTACGTTCTCACCTACATTCATTCTAACATATGCTCTTTGAGGGTCCATAGCCTAAAAACCATCGAATAAGGATTAGGAGAGAGTTTATAGAGTTACACTCTATCACATGACTTTAAAGTAATGAAAGAAGTGGAGTTTCCTAAATATCTTATAGTCTCTTATTCATAAATGTGGCGCATTTCACACTCATGAATAAGACTCTACTCGATGTGGCTTATGAGACATCCTAGGACCTTTCTAAACTTTGTTCTCTGAATACCAAGTTTGTACGACCCAAAGTATACCCTAGGTGTAATATGGTGTATAGAATCTCAAGAGGTCCTACACAAGCCACTTAGCATACATTATACAATATAATAGACAATAAAGATTTTAAAGAAACAATCTTATATCATTAAAGAGCTCAATAAAAGTGGAAGTCCACATAAGTCTCAATAAGTCATCTAATACATCATAAGAAAAGTGTTTGGGATGCAATCCATACAACACCTACAAGTCTGAAAATTGAAATGACATAAAAGTATAATAGTGTCTCAATCCTCGGAACATGAGGACTCACCAATCTTTGAGTCCAATAGAACCAACTAGCCACGAGTGTGGGAGGTAGGAGTGTAGACCGTACATCAGGGAAACAATGTAGGAAAAAGTATGCATTAATACATGGAATGTACTAAGTATGATAGCAATGCATAATAATTATGAAATCATGCAAAAAAGAACTTTACATGACATGCAATGACCAAGCTTAAATCATGAGAGAAAATATTAGAAAACATAAGGCATAACCATTGTCAATGCAAGATAAGCATCTTTAAAACACTTGTGAGATACTTTCATAAAGTAACCTTAGTTCATTATTATGGGAAGTTTACCATATAACCGACACAGACCATTTGAGCTATAACATGGAATCTGGTGTCTATCCTACACCAAAAAGAGATTCCCTTACTTGCCAAGGTAAGAACCATAAGTCTTTAGCTAAAGTAGATCCAATAGCTAATGTCTATCTAAGAAAATTATCCTATGTTGGCACATAGTTATGGGATAAAGAGATTGCTACTAGAAACCCAACCTCTACTAACGGGGGAGCCTCCATCTCAATGTCCTCTTGGTGCTAAGAAAAAATCCCATGGAATATTCATTAACCTTATTCATTTCATCATCCATGGAACTGCACCATTAAGCAACCGATCCAAGCTAAATTTCATTTAGAATAACTCATTAACCTTGATTCAACTTAGGTGAGAAAACCTTTCACAACAATAACAATAACATTGATACTTTACTCTCAAAGCATCCTTAAATCATTTTTATCAATTTCATAATAGTTCATGCATATCTTAATAACTTTATCTTTCATAGTTCATAAGCTTCATCATATGATCATAGTCTAAGAATCATCAATCATGCATGGGTTCATTTATATTCAACTTAAAAACATACAATTACTTCAATTCATGCATAAAAAAGATATAAATCAATCAATTGAATCATAATTGAAAAGAACTCATGAAGATTTAATAAAACCCTAACTTTGATTAGAGAATTTAACTTGTAAAATTAGAGATTTTAGGAACCCTATGGAGGAAGGGACTTCATAGGTGAATACTAGCATACCTTAGAGTTAAAAGCCCAATTGCTATGGTGAATTGGATTTCTTGAAGCCAAACCCTAGCTTTCTCCTTCCTTAGCTTTTGAGAGGATTTTGGGGGTGATCTTGGAGGGAATTTAAGAATTTAGGAGAATGATTGTAAAGGGGTAGTTTTAGGACTTAAAAGACTTATATATAGTATAGGATTGGGACCAAAACGACCTAGCATAGGCATTGTTCACTTAGGGAAAAGACTTTAAATCCCCATAAAATTAACTGTCAGACCCTTCTACGATTTAAACCTACGACGGACCGTACTAGCCAACCATAGAAAAGTGTATAAACCTTAAAACTTGACCAAGTTTGATAAAACCTGTCTACGGCTAGTAGGTTTTCCTACGGCCCATAGACACCAACCGTAGAAACTAACTCAGCCCTCAAAATTTCATGAAGTATGGGACTCACCTACGAGACCTATCTATGACTCATACAATGATTAAGGGCCGTCTCGGTGAACCTCAATACTGGGA
Source organism: Solanum acaule (assembly GCA_036250505.1). Classification (NCBI taxonomy): domain Eukaryota; kingdom Viridiplantae; phylum Streptophyta; class Magnoliopsida; order Solanales; family Solanaceae; genus Solanum; species Solanum acaule. The sequence continues at coordinate 17,933 of JAJOOR010002955.1, forward strand.
CTTGATTTTGAAAATTACTCTTCACTTCCTATGGTTACCATATACGGCCCGTAGAAGCCTCTACTATTCGTAGATAGGACCCATAGACACAACTTGTAGGCCAAAAATCCCTTTTCTTTCTTTTCCAAATCTGAGGTGTTACAGTTTTTGGTAGAACAGATCTACTATTTTTTTTATTTGAGTTAGTAATAGGGATATTGAACTAACAAATAGACCTTAGAAGCTAAAAAAGGCTATCCTGAGAAATTGTAATAATTGGGTTCATTGATATTCCTGGTATAGTAGATGTTATCACACATACAATCATATTTAATTCGATGGAATTGTTTGATCTTATAGGGGATCTTCTATGATTTTGCACATGAGGGTTATTTCTTGGTTTCATCCAGTCATTAATAACTTGATTAATTTTAGATAATAGTAGATAGAAACAACGCTTGTAAGGATCCTATTAAAACCAAGAAATATAGGCCTGTTTGCTATCCACACGAGAATAAATATAGTTTTCCAAAAAATCGGCTAAAAACAGACTAATCAACAATAATGCGCACACATGAAAAGGCTTACCCCGCAGGCTGACTCTTCCAATCCAACTCTATCGACCCAACCTAGACATTGTAACTGAAAGTCCTTCCTACTTCTCTTCTAGGCTTAGGGTAGTCCTAGACTACCTTCTTCTTGTTCCGCTCCGTCAAAGCTTGATTTCAGGTGAAGGTGAAACTCCCAGGCGCTGGCTCTGGTTTACTGTAGCTGTTGTGCATCCTCTCTCGGTTAGGGTCTCCCCCTTACCTACTCCCTCACTCGCTCTCTTTGATGCGAATAGGGCTAATGATAGCCAAAAAGGATCTTTTGTGTATAATCCTGCATAATCTTGAATATTATCAGTTCCAGTACGTAGACTAAATAATACATTGTAAGAAAAAGTTCCTAGATTTATGGGGATATAGAACAACATATAAGTTATCATGCTTGTTTGAGTAATAACAATGAGATTTTCAAATATCATGCTTAGAATAGCTAGGATTTATAGAAAAAGATGTCATTTGTTTGATGAGAAATAAAAAAGAATATAAAAATTGGAGTGGTTGAAGCTGAAGTAGCACTTTCAAAGTAACCGAAAGAAAATCAACGACTGGAGTGGGAGAGTCAAAGTCGAAAAAAAGATTCCTCGCTTCAGTCTCTTATTGAAAACCCTACATGAGACTTTCATCTCACATGACTCCTAAGTGATAAAAGAAAGAAGAACCCATTTTCTTTCTTTTTATATTACTTTCCTCGCTTATGTATAAGACCGAATCCATTCAATACTCTAAAAATAATTACTAATCCTTAACTTTTTGAGGAATCCTTCATCAGTGGTTGTGAATGACTGATTTTTGCAATCTTTTCAACCTTGGTTCCGTAGGAGCAAGTCTAAAAGATTAAGAAATAGAACGATCTAATTTCATTCGTTCTCAATAGCCACGAGATGATCATGGTAATCCTTTTGTCGACAAATTCTCTTATTACACTCATAGTCTCTGAAAAATGAAAACCAACTATGTAGCTGTCACAACCTAAGCCTATACCCTGGACGTGGCAGGCACTCAAAAACCATTATTGGTCCCTAAGCGAACCCTTATCCTGGCTGACTACAAGTGAAAGACAAACTCAAGCATACATAAGCATCAAATTGAAAGAAACATTTAAAAACACTTACTGAATCTCTAAACTTTTCTTAATATACTGAGTATGAAACATAAGTTTAAATAGAACATCTGAAAACTGAAAAACTCTTCAAAATTGTCTATCTATGAAGCCACTACTGTACAAAGATGAGTTTTGGGACAAGACCCACAACTACTCAAAATGCTACTATTCACTCATAAAATTGGAGTCCTCTAGAAGGCAAGGAGGTCTCACTCAAAAGCTGACGAGTGGATGAAGTGATTTCAACAGAATCTTGTTGAGTATCCTAAGAACCTGTATCTACATTATTAAAAGATGCAGATCGAATGACATTAGTACATTGAATGTACGAGTATGTAATATAGTTGAATAATAAATAACTGAAAGAAAGGACTGTAATAAATAACAATGTACTCAAGATGAATGTAAATAAATAAAGGAGTTAAATCATTTAAATCTTTACAAAATACTTTCTCATATAAGAATTCAACATAATAAGTGATATATAAAAATACACTTTAACTCTATTGGGAGATTCTCTAACTGACAACCATCACTATGAGCTACATGATGATACAACGTCTCACCCACGCTGTCAGAACTATCCTTTACCTTGCTGGGATATAGGACACCTTAACTAAGTGGATCCACAAAGCTCTGCCTGAAGGCACTTATGAGTCATCTAAAAAGTATAATCCTGTACCCATGTTGGCATACATAGTTTATGAGGAATGTGAGTTCTCTGAACTCATCACATATCGGTGCTCAATACTACTCCCAATAATATATACCTCATGCTCATATGTTTAAAAACATAACTCTTCCTCTGGTTTGAGATAATTGCTCAAACTACCCTCTTAATAGAGATAACTGCTCTTAAAATATCTTTTGAACTCATAACTTATTTAGAAGTCAAAGTTTCACTTTTATCAATGTAAAAACTGATACTTTTGGGAATATTTAGTCCCCATATACTCTTAGTCAACTCATACTTGAAAACTCTTTCTAAAAAATATATCAAAATAATATTGTAATATCATCATTGATGACTTGGGAAGTCATACCGCATAAAAATTTATGGTATATCTAGATACCATACTGCTTAAACATTGATGGCATACTCTATTGTCATACTAATCATGTTTTAGAAACTCTTTCTGAAAACTCATATTTACTTCCTCAAAACTCAGTTTAAAACTCAAGTGTTGGCTTTAAAAAACTTCTTAAGATTTTTAACTCAATTCATAGGGTTCATGTGGAATTATGGACATGAACAACTCAACTTAGGGATCTTAATAGAAATATGGCACTCAGTACTCAAAACTCAAGACTCATGAACTCAAGGACTGAGGAACTCGAAACTCATAACTCAACGATAGTACTAATCTCAAGAATACTCAATTTATAGGGTTCATGCTGAAATATAGACATGAACAAATCAACTCAAGATTCTCAATGCATAACATATAACAATTCAATAATTAGGAATAGAATTTCAAAAAGAATCAGGAACTCAAGAACTCAAAATTAACTCATCTCAAAGATATTCAAATCTAGGGATAGAGCCTAGATTACTCTTTTACTGATTTGAAAGTAGATGTAGGGAGTGAGGATGAACTAGTCCACACTATGATAGCCCTTCATACCTAGAAGAACAAGGTTCTTGAAGAATCTTGAAGAACTTGATTAAGAGCCTTGAAACCCTAGCTTGAAGGAGAACAATCAAGAAAACTTTTCTTGAGATTCTTGAATTAGTTTCTTGAAACTCTATGGCCAAGAATTAGAATTCTCATTAATGATTCGTAATTGTATGAAGAAATTTGAGTTGGAAAGAATGACTTACCTTGAATAAGAATCTTAAAAAATATTGAAAAAATCTTGAATGGAAGTCTTCTACTTTGATTTTTCCTTAAGGTTTTGCCTTACGTTTTGAGAGAGAAGATAATGATGAATTAAGATATGAAAATTTGATTGTTTTGGGTCATTAATTCGTTAAGAAATTTTTTTAGGGTTTTCTTAGAGGTAAAAAGACCCTTTTTAATGTTTTCCCGTCGGCTAATTCGTCACTGCACTATTTCTGGTTACTAAAATGGTCATAACTTTTTACTCAAAACTCGGATTATTACGAAATTGGTGGTGTTGGAAAGAAGATTCAAATACCTTTAATTTGATATGTTATGGGCCACGTAAATCTTTATATTCTAAGAGATATGGTTGTTTGAAGTTGACCCAAAGAGAATCTTACCTGAATACTTAATTGGTAAGGAAACTTTCAACTCAACTTTGTGCTAGGAGTTTCTAGTGACCTTAATTGATATCCAAAATCAGTCTCACACTAAAGAATTTACCTCTACACATATGGGAAATTTAATAATCACCTGGTACGATCATATTCACAAATGAAGAATGGTTCGAGTCTTTACTTAGAATTTTTTGGCGTGTTACAGTAGCATCTACATAAAAAATTCAAGTATTGTATATGTCTTTAGTTCGATCCTTTGTAGGAACTACCTGTAATAACGAACTTACAAAATGGATTTGTTTATCATAAAGAGATTCGTTGTTCCTGACCCTGTTTCACCTTAATTATTATTTGAACAAGTAAAAGTTATGTATTGGTCCGAGTGGGGATAACATTTCTCTTCTGAATGTCCATGGAGTTTTGAAAAATCCAAACATCTTAGATATAGATAGAGAGGTAGGAATTCTTGAACGAACCGCTGTCCTTCATATACGTCAGGAGTCCATTGATAAGAAGGGGATGGGGAAAGCTTTAACCTAATTCAATGGTTGTGAATATGAGTGCAATAGAAATTCCTTCGGAGTTATACATTTATGTATTGATAAGACCGTTTACTATTTCTTGATACTTAATCTCTCCCTTGGATTAACCATATAGACAAGAGAAACCATGAACCAGAACAAAAGAGCTTGCCCTACCCATGAGTAAATATTTCATAGTAGCCTCATTAGATCGTACACCTTTCTTGGTATATTCATGATTCCACAATTTAGACTCATTTAGGGCTTATTTTAATAGATTTAATGTCCTCAAATGTTTATTTGGTACCAATAACTGATGTAAATTCTTGATTTTCAGGTATTTGGGTTGAGGAACAAAGCATGGACACTAATGAGCAGAAAAGAACAAGGCAGCCGAAAGAACGAAGAAAAGAAGGCCTGATGATCACCTAAACCATTGGGTGAGTCGCCGAATGGCCATGATCTCGCCTAAAGTTCCAGTGTGCCAAGCCTTGAAGGAGAAAATCAATTCGGTGATAGAAAGGAGCAGTCGGTGAGTCACCAAACGGTTCCGTGATGCAGTGCTAGATCGCCCAAAGTTACAGAACTTGAAGATGCTGAAGACCAAAGCAAAAAGGCGATGGAATTGACCAAAGGGCTCGGCGATCTTGACTTATTGTGTTGAATAGTCCTTCGCAACATATTTTTGGCGACTATAAATACATTTTTAAATTCTTAGTTTAGTATCAGTTTTCATAGTATCTAATTTTTATTATCAATCAGTTTTAAAAGAGAACTAAGAGTTGGGAGACAATATTTTTCCTTATCTTTGAAGAATTGAAGTTTTTTCCATTTTTGAGAAATTGGAAGTAGGTCTTTGAGATTCTTCCACCTTGACCTTTGTAAAGACGAAATTAATCTTACCTAGTTGATGGAAACACAATTTGGTAATGATTTTTATCTTTTTATGATGTCTAGCTAAAACCCCAATTCTTGGGGTGTGATTATGTGATTATGGGTTGATGTTGCTACTGGTATTGTTAATTGATAGCTTAAATGTTGTTTAAAAGTGATTTCATTCAATAATTGTGGTTTAATTTAAAGGGTTTTAGTTTCAAATGCAACTCTACCTTCGTGTGTTTGGCTTGCTCAAGAGAGAGGTTTTAAAACCAAGGTTACTGATTTGATGGTCTGTGGGTATTGGGTTGTCATGGGTTCAGCTCGAGAGAGTGAATCCTAAACCCTTTTCCACACATTCAGCTCGAGAGAGTGAATGGACTAAAGTGAAGGCTGTTCTTAATTGCTGCTTATTGGTGTTTGAGAGAAACCAATTTGATTCGGAGTAAATTGTTCGAGAGAAAGTTTATTCTCACTAAAGTCTAGGTAATTCACTAATTTATAGCTATTTACTATCAGTTGCAATTGTCCATTTGTCTACCTTAGCCTATAATCCAATCACATCCCAAGAACCCGTCTCTTTACTTGTTTATTCGTGTTATTTGTTGTTGTCGTAGATGTTAATTACAATCAAAACCCTCATATTTGACACTTGTGTCACCCTAAATTTGAAATATGCTTTTATTCGTAAATGCTTTTACCTATGATTGACTTGAACATATTTGTATTTGGTTCTTGAATCTTAAGCACGTACCACTCCCTGTGGGATTCGACCCCAACTCACTTAGTTGAGTGATATTACTGACTAACGATCGTTGGCACTTAGTATTGGAAGAAGTGTCCTGATATGTGAAATCAAAATGGCGCCGCTACCGGGGAGTGGTGTTGTTTAATATTCTTTAACTAAGTTGAATTTTTTTCTTGTTAGTCATAGTTGAACTTACTTACTTTTAGTTTTGGTTTGTATGTTGCTGTTTTGAGTAGAAAAGTGGAGCATATCTAGTAGCAACAGTGACCTAATGGACCACCCTTTTTTGAGATTGACGAGTCTTAGGGATAACATCCTAAATTTCAGACAATTAGAGGGTGAGTCCATTTATGAGTTGTGGCAAAGATTTAAGACCCTATTCAGTAGTGCCCGACTCATGGAATTCCAGATAGCATACTATTGGACTGTCTCTACCGGGGTCTTGCCTCGAAAATAGAGTAATGTCTAACCAAATCTCTTCAGGTAGTCTCATCTAGTTACCGTATGCTAAAGCAACCCAACTCATTGATAACATGGCCAGGACCAACAAGGAAAAAGAAAAAGACCATGAATTGGCCTCATTGTTAACCCAACTGGATGTCTTGGCCAAGAAAGTCATGGAATTAGAGGTAGTGTCCGAGAGGAAAGACAGGTACATCCCTCCTCACGAGTGTCGAAAGATGAAGAAACAAGAGGGTTGGCAAACTAAAGAGGTCCTCTTACTCATTCTACACAAAGTCGAAAAGCACGACAGAGTGTGGGAAGAGTTAAGATAGAATGTCTTGATGCTGAACTAGATGACAACCTCTCATTCCATGCTTATTCAGCTACTAGGGTCCCAAATGGACCAAGTGCTGTCTCATCTCTTCCCAGAGCCAGAAGAGGGGTTGCCTTATGAAAATGAGGCAAACCCCACTAATGTAACTTAAGTGGGGACTTGCATCGTGCCACGACGTTATGTGAGGTGCATCTTAGGAGGCAACCCAAGTGTTTATCACTTTATTTTTGTTTTAGAAATAATGGTGTGTTGATTTTGCAGGTTGAAGTGTGGAAGGTGTTTGAAAAGTGTAGGCTGGCGAGCTAATAGTCTAGTCGATGACTCGCCGAAGAGGTCGGTTAGCCCAACTTGGACCACCGTTGGACTCAAGACAATTTTAAATAGGAGTCTCTAAACCACGGCGATCCCAGGAGCAACTTGACGAATTGCCGACTAGGTTGGCGATCACGATCTAGTCCACCCTTTCGACCCCCACATTAACTGGAGGTCCTGTAAAACTCAGCGAGGTAAGTGCCCACTCGGCGTGTCGCCGAGTGGGTCGGCGAGCAAGACTAATGTCGCCGAATGGGCGAGAACTGGATGATTTTTAAAGGCCGGTTTAAACTTTCAAACTCTTTCACTTTCCCTCACTTTGAACTTCCCAAACTGACACCCACACTTTAGTATTCAATATTTTTGCATTTTTACCGCATTTTAGTTGTCGAATTTGTGTTCGGAGTGGATTACTTTGCCGCCTAGCATTTCAATTTGTTTAATCGGCATCCGAGGTTCATTTTCCGAACCTCAAATTTATTCTTAGTAATTTATACTCTTATGCAATTGATTTTGTCTTAGTGCGGTGTGTTGGGCCTCTCTGATCATAATTGTGTTTGCATGTGCCTTTGTTAATTTGATTATCATGCCTTAAATGACTTTAATGTTAAATTCCTGAGTTTTTGTGCCTTAAAATTGGTTAAAAATTGTGGGGTTGTAATTGCATGTTGTTGGGTTTAGTCGGGTGAAGTCTAAGTAGCCCGCATTTGTGCCAAATGACATATTTTTCCCAATGATGGAGCGGTTGACGTCATTCTTAAGGGCAAAAGTTGTCAAATGGTCAAATTTGGCTAAATCGGGAGAAGTCTGAGTATCCCAAGGGAATGAGAGTAATGGGTCTTAGTTTAATTTAATGGGTGCATGTTTTGATTTTTTTTCGGGGGTTGCGGGGTTGAATTTGAGAAGATGGGTTAAAAGTAGGCACGATGGGTCGTTTGGCAAGCTGGGTTGAGCTCGCCAAAGTTCCCCATATCACCTTTAATTTCATGCTAAATGTGAAGTTTGGTTCTATAACTTTTGGCGAGAAGCCTGAGGTCACCGAAGGCACTCGACGACTCGTCAAAAGTCCTCCTTAATTGCCCTTTGTCTGCGCCCCTGACCCTTAATTGTAACTTTTGGCGGGTGAAGCCATGATTGCCGAATGTCATCGACGATTTGCTGAAAGTCCTTTCCTATCGCCGATAGGCCATTTGTCTGAGAAATTTTCGAGTCAATCCTTTTGGCAAGACCGATCTGGCTCGCCAAAGAGATTTGGTGACTCGCCGACTGGTTCGGCGAGTTTGTCTGTAGCTATTTTTCTGTGCATCTAATTGAATTGTTTCTAACTCTTTTTGATGTTTTTGCAGACATGACTAGAACAAAAATGGCTCGTAGAAACATGCCACCCCGTAAGAGGGCCAAAGGGATATCTATCAATGAGGATGCAGCTGCATCCTGGGGCAAGGCCACCAAACTTCCCATGACTGGTGGGAAAGGAAAGGCACTTGCATCACCGGAGGCCAGCTTCAACAGTGACGGTATCTATGCTGCTCACCTCCCCACTTTTGAGAGTGAGGGTGAGAACCAGGGGCATCAGGTTGCCATCTCTAAGCCTGAGGATGAGCTAGTAGCAGCACAAATGGAAGACCTGCGTTCCAAAAAGATGAATGATCCGTCTAGGATCAGGACTTCTCAGGCCACCACTACTCCTCCTCCAGCTCTAGCTGATGAGTCCACAATTTGGACTAATTTAGGGCTTCATTTGAATAGAATTAGTGTCCTCAAATGCATATTTTGTCTCAATAATTGATGTAAATCCTTAAGTTTCAGGTATTTGGAGTTTGAGGCAAAGCATGGACACTACTTGGCAAAAAGGAACAAAACGGCTGAAAAGACGAAGAAAAGAAGGCCTGAGGATCGCCTAATGCATTCGGCGAGTCGCTGAATGGCCTTTACCTCGCCCAAAGTTCCAGTGTACTGAGCCCTAAAGGAAAAGATCAAGTTGGTGATGAAAAGGAGCAGTGAGCATGTCGCCGAACAGTTCCGCGAGGCAGTACTATATCGCCAAATGATCCAGAACGCGAAGATGCTGAAGGCAAGAGCTGAAAGTAAATGAAGCAGACCAAAGAGCGGATCGCCGAGTGCATCGGGGATCCCGACTAACTGCACCGAGTGACCCTTCACAACACATTTTTTTGAAAACTATAAATACTAGTTTGAATTTTTATCTTAGTATGCAATTTCAGATGCAACATTTTATTTTTCTAAGTTTCAAGTAGAGAGACCTTGTTCTTAGCTTTTGAAGATTTGAAGACTTCCAATTCCAAGAAATTGGAAGTGGGTGTTAAAGATTCTTCATCCTAGACTCGTTTAAAGTGAATATAAATCATACCCAATTCTTGGGGTGTGATTTTGTTAATATGTGTTAAATTTCATGTTGGGTATTGCTTATTGTTAGTCTATTTGCGGTTTAAATGTGATTTCGTTTAGTAGTTGTGTTTGAACTTAGTGGGATTGTAATTGCAAATATGATTTCATCTTAGTGTTTTTGGCTTGCTCGAGAGAGATGTTTTAAAACTAAGACTACTAAATTGATAGCCGGTGGTTATTGGGTCGGCATGGGTTCAGCTCAAGAGAGTGAATCCTAGGTCTTTTCCCACACATTCAGCTTGAGAGAGTGAATGGGCTAAGGCAGAGGCTGTGCTTAAAAGCGACAACTCGGTGTTCGAGAGAAACTGAGTTGATTTGGGGTAAGTTGCTCGAGAGAGAATTTACCCCCACTAAAGTCTAGCCTAGTTACAAATGTTCAGCAATTGATTATCAATATCATTTACCCGATTGTGTAGTTTATCCCATATTCATATCACATCTCAAGAATCCCGTCTCCCTATATTCCCATCTTTTTGTTTTCGTTGTTTTAGTTGTTTATTGACTACGAACCCCCATTGATAATTGACATTCATGTCAACCCCTTAATTTATTATGTTTTTACTCGATAATGTTTTTAGCTATGGTTAACTTTTGCATATTCCACTTAACTCTTAATTCTCAGAAACTGCTCCCTTGGGACTCGGCCACAACCCATTCGGTTGGGTTATATACTATTGTACGATTGTAGACACTTGAATCGAAAATTGTGTCTTGGTTACGCAAACATCACCAGCACAGGCCGTTATCTTAGCACCACCAGTACATGGTCCTTCTCCCAAGTCTATGAACAGACTAAAGATCGAGGGGCTGAGGACCATTATCGAGGAGAAGCGTCTGTCCACTGATGGAGTTATTGACAGGTACCCGGAGATAATGAGTTGCCTAAAGTCACACAACTTCCAACTCTTCACCAAACCCCGTGGCCCTTAGATTCCTAATTGGGTCTGGGAGTTCTATGTTGCCTATAGAGCCTTGGTACCACAGAGAAAGAAGAAGGCAGCTGCATTCAAGTTGGTTGACTATGTAGTTGTCCGGAGAAATAAGGTTAAGTGTGACAATGAGACTATTAATGTTGTCCAAGGGTGTCCTGATAATATCGATGACGAGTGCCAGCATTTGATCAGGACAAAGACAGTAGAAAATATGAAGAAGTGGTTGGCCCCACTAATATCAGATGGCACTCCCAAGAGGCTGGAGATTAGAGCACAGATTGAAAAGAAGGATCTAAACATAGATGCAAGGTTCTGGTTTGGCATCATCAGCAGCACTATCATGCCATCCCAGAACGAGCCGAATCTCCACCTAGCCAAGGCATCCTGTTTAGGTTGCATTATTGATGAGACGAGGATAAATCTGGGGATAACTATGGACCAGGAGATGGTCATAAGGGCCAAGCAGCAACAAACCTCTTTTCCATTTCTGATGTGGATCACTGAGTTGTGCAGACGGGCTCAGGTTCCTAGAGATACGAAAAAGGATGTGAAAGTGATTCCCACATCTTCTACTGATATTTGAAGAATCGAGATGGATTATTTAAAGGATCAGGCGAAGAAGAAGAAGGCAGCCCCGGTGGATACATCCCCGATTGTTGATCCTCAGACATTACCTGCAGAGGCACCTTTGCCTACTCCTGCCCCTGGGCCTTCAGGTACATTCAGTGTTGTTCCTTCTGACCCCCCTAGTTCCTCTACTGCTACACTACCTCCCAGATCTGTTGTTGTTGCTTTTTCCCGGACCCCGCTCACTCAGGCTGCATTACTCCAGATGGGGCAGCTAACCCATTATACCGATCATCGTGCTGCCATACTTGAGGGCTCTATTCTGGGCATGATTCAGACAACCCTTGCTTATGCTATGACAACATTGAGTGCTACCATTGATGCCCTTACAACTAGGATAGTGGTATGTGAGCGTGGCCAAGAGGCCACAGAGGAGGTGACGACTTTAAAGGCAGATATTGCTATGCTGAAGAGTGATGTGGATCAGCTAAAGTCCACCGACATGTCCATGATTTTCGGGACGGTAGAGATTCCACGTGTGCCAGAGATGCCTCCGACTACTACCGGAGATGAGATTAGAGTTGAGGAGACAACTGACCCTGAGTTCGAGGCTGAGATGGATGATGAGATACTTGAGGTTGCTGAGGAAGTTGCTTACGAGGCCCTTACAGAGACTAAAGAGGCCATGATCGATGCAGCTGTGCAGACTTCGTAGGCATATACGTATTTAGCTGATCCTAGTGGTGCTGATGGTACTTCTGAGGTGACTTCGTGCACTGATGCCTAGATAGATGGAGTGACTGAATAGATATGATTCCTTTTTACCTCCCTCTCTGTCTTACTTTTTGAATTTTGGATATTTTATTTCTTGCATTTGAGGACAAATAGCTTTTGTTTGTGGTGGGGTGAGGCCTATATTTTGTGATTATTGCTTTATTCGTACATTGGGCTTTTGTGGTATATATTGTGACACTGTGTTTGTAGATGATTGAGCTTGTGGCTCCTTGTGTTAATTGCAAATGATTTTTGGACCCTTTCGAAAAAATTTGTGCCACCTCTTGTTTGTGTTTGAATGTGGTTGTTCTCTTGCAAATTTGAGTATCGGTCTTGATCAATACCGATGACTTGAATAGTGCACATAATCGAACAAAAATGAATGTGCAGCTACGATGAGGCCAAATGAAGTTGTATAGACAATATGTGAACTTTTTGCATCTCGTTGTGACTAGCCAATTATCAAATTGAGTCTCTTGTGATGAACATTGCACACTAGAGAAAGTGTGGAGTCTTGTTTGACATTGGTGTCAATGCCTTGTGTGATGAGCTTTCCGTGAACCATGTGTGATGACACCTAGAATTTGCCCTGTTGGTCCGATTGACTAAGTGATGCAATCTCTTGAAATTATCTTAGGCAACTTTGAAGAGTGTGAAACAATTTGACATTATACCTCTTTTTATGGCCTACCTTATGAGTGTGTGAACCTCGCTTGCGCACCCTTTGAGCCTTAACCTTTTCTTGGAAGGAACTTGATGAATTGTGACATTTCTTTATCCATTACGCATAATCCTCATGATTTGTGGTTTGTGTGAATAGCCAACTAAGGCCAAAAGCCTAAGATGGGGGTGTGGTGAAAATATAAGGTAACTCAAGAAGTGCAAGGAAGTCTCCTTTGACCCATGGTTTTGAGAAAGATGGAACCCCTCCATATAAAAAAAAGAGAGAAAAAGAAGAAAAGAGTGAAAAAGAAAAAAAATAAAAAAGTTGTGGAATAAAGTTGTGAAAATGCAAAAAGAAATGAGGTGTCCAACAGTCCATGGAAGATGAATAATGGGGTGACTGGTGAGCACAAATGAGAATGATAAAGAAAAGGAAAGAAAGTGTTGTTCACATCACATTTCATGAGGAATACAACCATTGAGCCTAAATGACCATACCTTTACACTCAACCCCGTTACAAGCCTTGAAAAAGACCTTTTTGATCTTGAGTGAGCTGAAACAATTGTTGGTTGGAAAATAAGGGCAAACCTATGGGTGAAATCATGCATTATGTTCATCTTTGTGAGTGTGAGTGTTACATTTGATTCTGGAGCTTTAAATTGTTGAACCATTGCGTGTGAATATGGAATCATTCTTTATGTGAGGGCATTTGAGTAACTTTGTTGAGCTTGAACTTGCATTTGAAGCAAGTATTGTGAACTTGAGAATCTTTGATAATGGTGAGTCATAACTTGAATCTTTGAGTGCATAATTGATCCTTGCATGAGTAAGTTGAGTCTTTTTGTGTGCATTCATGATTGAGTCTTGTGTAGCACTGTTTGAGACATCCTTTTGAACTGCTGAACTTGATTTTTACTTGAGGACAAGCAAAAGTTTAAGTTGGGGGTGTTGATGAATCCACGATTTGGACTCATTTAGGGCATTATTTTAATAGATTTAGTGTCCTCAAATGTTTATTTGGTGCCAATAACTGATGTAAATTCTTGATTTTTAGGTATTTGGGTTGAGAAACAAAGCATGGACACTAATGAGCAAAAAGGAATAAGGCATCCGAAAGAACGAAGAAAAGAAGGCCTGATGATTGCCTAACCCATTGGGTGAGTCGCTGAATGGCCATGATCTCGCCTAAAGTTCTAGTGTGTCAAGCCTTGAAGGAGAAAATCAATTCGGCAATAGAAAGGAGCAGTCGGCGAGTCGCCGAATGGTTCCGCAATGCAGTGCTAGATCGTCCGAAGTTACAGAACTTGAAGATGCTGAAGGCCAAAGCAAAAAGGTGATGGAATTGACCAAAGGTAGAATCGGTGATCCCGACTTATTGCACCGAATGGTCCTTCGCAACATATTTTTGGCGACTATAAATACATTTTTAAATTCTTAGTTTAGTATCAGTTTTCATAGTGTCTAATTTTTATTATCAATCAGTTTTAGAAGAGAACTGAGAGTTGGGAGACTATTTTTCCTTAGCTTTGAAGAATTGAAGTTTTCCATTTTAAAGAAATTGGAAGTGGGTCTTTAAGATTCTTCAACCTTGACCTTTGTAAAAACGAAATTAATCTTACCCAGTTGATGGAAACACAATTTGGTAATGATTTTTATCTTTTTATGATGTCTAGCTAAATCCCCAATTTTAGGGGTGTGATTATGTGATTATGGGTTGAAGTAGCTGCTGGGTATTGTTAATTGATAGCTTAAATGTTGTTTAAAAGTGATTTCATTCAGTAATTGTGGTTTAATTTAAAGGGTTGTAGTTCCAAATGCAACTCTACCTTCGTGTTTTTGGATTGCTCAAGAGAGAGGTTTTAAAACCAAGGTTACTGATTTGATGGTCTATGGGTATTGGGTTGTCATGGGTTCAGCTCGAGAGAGTGAATCCTAAACCCTTTTTGAATGGACTAATGTGTAGGTTGTTCTTAATTGCTGCTTATTTGTGTTCGAGAGAAACCAATTTGATTCGGAGTAAATTGTTCGAGAGAAAGTTTATCCCCACTAAAGTCTGGCTTATTCACTGATTTACAGCTATTTACTATCAGTTGCAATTACCCATTGTCTACCTTAGCCTATAATCCAATCCTATCCCAAGAACCCGTCTCTTTACTTGTTTATTCGTGTTATTTGTTGTTGTTGTAGCTGTTAATTACAATCAAAACCCCCATATTTGACACTTGTGTCACCCTAAATTTGAAATATGCTTTTATTTGTAAATGTTTTTACCTATCATTAACTTGAACATATTTGTACTTGGCTCTTGAATCTTAAGCACGTACCACTCTCTATGGGATTCGACCCCAACTCACTTAGTTGGGTTATATTACTGAATAACTATCGTTGGCACTTAGTATTGGAAGAAGTGTCCCGATACGTGAAATCATATATCTAGATAAAAGGTAGGAGCATAAACTGAAACATTTTGGTGCTACAAAGATAGTTATTAAATCGTTAGCACTGCATAAAAACATTCCTCCTAGAGTAGATGTTAATACGAATAAGAGAAACTCTGTTATAGCCAATTCTGTATATTAAATGTACTCTACGGATACAAGAATACATAGAGTTTAACATAGTAAAATAAGAAATTGAAAGATTTAGTTGAAATTGTTCGTTTGGAAATTTCCCGAAACACTATTCAGTAGTTCTTCTCTCCATCGAAATAATAGGGTCGTTATTCTCATTACTAAACGTGTTGAAGAGATGAAGTATAACCAAGTTATATCATTTTGATCAGAGGTTGAATCAATCATTAGAAGAAGAATTAGGCAAAAAATTAGGATATATTCTGGTAAAATCAAAATTTCATCGAGGAGAAGCAAATGAAGGGCTTACATAAAAATTCTCGTAGAATTGAGAATGATGTTTTCTTTCTATACATGCCAGATCGTGAATTAGTAACTGCTTCCAATTTCCAAAAATAAATACCAATTGTATTGTAATTTTCATTTTTGGAATAGTTACGAAATCTCCATGAATAGGATCAAACCTTATTCCATGGTATTTACATGAGGTTCCTCTTTAAGAAAGTCCCAGAGAAGGCTTAGTTGATCCATGATTTATGATTCATCTTTCGTTTCCTTTTTATTTGTTTCAAGAAATCTTTCGATCAATTAAGAATATTTTTTTTCTCTGAATTCTTTTCCGATTAAGATGTATAGATCCTATTCATGGATTAACAAAAATGTGAAAAAGCTCTATTTGCCTCTGCTATTCTATGAGCCTCCTCTTTTTTGTGTATGGCATCGCCACTCCCTTTGGCAACATACACTAATTCAAAACTTAATTTGAAAGTCATAATTTGACCCGAACATTTTTGGGATTCCACTAATAACCAATGAGTGGCAAGTGCTTTTCCTTGTGTGGATCTTATTTAAATGGAAACTTTATGAGTCAATCCACCTACACATCTTGCTTTTACTGTTATTTCGGGAGTTACTCCACGTATTTCTTGACGTAAAATGGATAGTGGATTTGTTTCTATGTTTTGTTGAATCTTTTTCATGGCTCTATAGATAATTTGATTAGCCAATGATTTTTTTTCGTATTTCAGAATACTGTTAACCAACATGTTAACTAATCAATTACAAAAATTGGATCAGATTTTTCTGTTTTTCTTTTTGCAGTACCTTGACGTGACATGAGCGTGAAAGGGGTTCAAGAATCAATTTTCTTTTTATAAGGGTTAAAATCACTTGTTTTGGCATTTTTACCCCATGTTTTAGGGTGGTCTCGAAAGATACAAAAGATCTCCCTCTAAGTCGTACATATGACTTTCATCGAAAAAGAATTCCATATGTATCTATGAGATCGAGTATGAAATTCTATTTACTCATTTTAAATTGAGTATCCATTTCCCTCCTTTTGCTTCTAGGATTGGAAATCCTGTATTTACACATCCATACGATTGAGTCCTTGGGTTTCCGAAATAGTGTAAAAATAAGTGCTTCCAATCATTGCTATTTGACTTGGACCTATTCTAAAAGAGTTGAGGTATTTCGAATTATTTGTTTACACGAACAAAGTCAGGGAAAACCTCTTAAATTATTTCAATATTAAACCTTGGACATATAAAAGTTTTGAATCGAATCTCTTTAGCAAGAAGATCTTTAATCTCATGGTAGCGTGCTCAAATCCCCTTACGAAACTTTTGTTATTGGGGTTAGCCATGCACGTCACATGTTTCTTGCAATTCACATAGCATCATCAAATGATACAAGTATTGAAGAAGAATCAACAACGCACTAGAACCCCCTTGTTGACGATCCTTTACTCCGATGGCATCTAGGGTTCCTCAAACAATGTGATATCCCAGATTGGATAAATCCTTAACCCTTATCCTCTTACCTAGACTAAATGATGTTCTTGTGGATTATGGCCAATACCAGATATATAAGGAGTTATTTCAAATCCAGAGGTTAATCATACTCTAGAAACTTTACGTAAGGCAGAGTTTGGTTTTTTTTGGGGTGATAGTGGAAAAGTTAAGAGATAAGTCACCCTTCCTGCCACTGTACAGAACCATACATGAGATTTTCACCTCATACGACTCCTCTTTCAATTATTTCAAATTCATTGGATCCTTCTCCGCGTTCGAGAATCCCCCCTTCTTCCACCCCGCCTTGAAGAGTAACTAGGACCAATTTAGTCACGTTTTCATGTTCCAATTGAACATTATCCATTTTTTATTATTCTCAAAGGATAGGATTATTCTCTTTAACAAACATATGCGGATCCAATCACGGTCTTATATATAAGAAGAACAAAAGATCTTTCTTGATCAATCCATTTGCCCTTCATTCTTTAAGAATAAGGAAGATCATTTTCAAGTTTGAATTTGTTCATTTGGAATCAGGGTTCTTCTACTTCATATTTGTTTGATATGAATATTTTCCCTCTCTTTTTTTGTATCATTCCTTAAGTCCCATAGGTTTGATCCGGTAGAATTTGACCCATTTTTTCATTGAACGAAAGGTATGAAATAAATAATATTAATAAAAGTACCATGTGAAATCTTTGGTTTTCCCCTTCCTCGATCCCTGTCCCATAGGTACATTGTTTGAACAAATAGAGAATGTTTTCTTCTATATGAATAAATATTATTTTAGTTTGAATCCTTCCCGATACCTCCCAAGGAAAATCTCTAATTTGGATCCCAAATTGATGGGTTAGTGTGAGCTTATCAATGAAGATATGCACTCTTTGAATAGGAATCCATTTTCTGAAAGATCGTGGCTTTCGTACTTTGGTGGGTCTCTAATATCCTTTTTATAACCTATGTTGAAGGGATATTTATCTAATTCAATCGATTGCGTAAAGCCCACAGTAGCAACATAATGTCATGTTTTCATTTTCCAATTGAACATTGTCCATTTTTTATTATTATCGAAGGATAAAATTATCCTTTTTACCAAACATATGCGGATCCAATCACGGTCTTATCTATAAGAAGAACAAAAGATCTTTCTTGATCAATCCATTTGCCCCTCATTCTTTATGAATAAGGAGGATCCTCTTCAAGTTTGAATTTGTTCATTTGGAATCTTGGTTCTTCTACTTCATATTTGTTTACTATGAATAATTTCCCTCTGTTTTTTTATATCATTCCTTAAGTCCCATAGGTTTGATCCGATAGAATGTGACCCATTTTTTCATTGAACGAAAGGTACGAAATAAATAATATTAATAAAAGTACCATGTGAAATCTTCGATTTTCCCCTTCCTCGATCCCTATCCCATAGGTAATGTTTGAATAAATAGAGAACTTTTTCTTCTATATGAATCGATATTATTCCATTTCGAATCCTTCCCGATACCTCCCAAGGAAAATCTCTAATTTGGATCCCAAATTGACGGGTTAGTGCAAGCTTATCTATGCAGTTATGCACTCTTTGAATAGGAATCCATTTTCTGAAAGATCGTGGATTTCGTACTTTGGCGGGTCTCTAATATCCTTTTGATGACTTATGTTGAAGGGATATCTATCTAATTTGATCGATTGCGTGAAGCCCGTGGTAGCAACAGAATCAGGGAAAGTATACAGAAAAGACAAATCTTTTCTATTATATTAGACTATTATATCATATTAGTATTAGTTAATGATCCTGACTTAGTGAGTCCTTTCTTCCACGATGAAATGTTGGCACCAGTCCTACATTTTGTCTCTGTGGACTGAGGATAAAGGGGGTTCGGCGGGAAGAGGAGTTTACCATGAGATAAGCGAGGAGGTCAACCTATTTCAAATATACAACATGGATTCTGGCACTTGGACTCTCATGTCGATCCGAATGAATCATCCTTTCCACATGGGTAAATCTTTGCCTGCTAGGAAAAAGGTTATCAAGTTCCAAATTATGTCTCGGTAGGGCATGTATTTCTATTATTGTGAAATTCATAAATGAAGTAGTTATGGTAAGGTTACCATTATCCTTTTTGTAGTGAATAATCTTGTATGTATTCCTAAGAAAAGGAATCTGTCCATTTTTGGGGATCTCAAAGGGCATGGAAACGCATAAGAACTCTTGAATGGAAAAGAAATGTAACTCTAGTTCCTTTAGAATCAGTAATCAATCCTATTTCTGATAGGAGAAGTTGATAATTGAATGTGATTTTGACCATTATTTTCATATCTATAGTAGTACCAAAAAGGCCTGGCTCCAAGTTGTTCAAGAATAATGGTATTGAGTTTCTCGACCTTTTGACTTAGGATTAGTCATTTCTATTTCTCGATGGGGAGGAAAAGGGATATAACTCACCGGTAGAGTGTCACCTTAACATGGTGGAAATCATCAGTAAGGACCTGATTATCCCTAAGTCCAATATGAGTTTTTCTAGTAGGATTTGCTCTGCCGTCGTCGTTCAATGAGAATGGATAAGAGGCTCATGGGATTGACATGAGGGGACATGTATGACTTATTTCTGGGAGCGAACTCCGGGAAAATATGAAGCGCATGGATACAAGTTATGCCTTGGAATGAAAGACAATTCCAAATCCGCTTTGTCTACAAACAAGGAAGCTAAAAGTAGTGCAACTATGAATCTCCTGGCAAATTTGATCCTAGCTCAGGATGAACGATGGCGGCATGCTTAACACATGCAAGTTGGATGGGAAACGTGTTTCCAGTGGTGGATGGGTGAGTAACGTGTAAGTAGGGGTGTTCGTGGTTTAGTTTGAATCCGTTATTAGTTAAAACCAAAACCAGACCAATCTAGTCGTTTTTTTAAATTTCTGAAACCAAACCAAATGAAAAAACTAACCATCGGTTAGGTTATATTCGATTTGGTTTGGTTTTTCTAGTTTTTCCAATTTGAAAATAATAATTTTTTTGAGGACATACATATTTTGATAGACACAAACATCTAGTACGTGAAAAATCCATAGAAAAGCTATTGTTGGTTCAATTAAATTAAGCAATACTAGAGTTATCATAACACAAACAAAGTGATCCAATTAAGAGAAAGTGTGACTATCTTATGTGAGGTATGATTGGTAAAGACTAAAGTAATGGATTTTGATGGACTTGGACTTATGATTGTAATAGTTGGGCTAAAATTTAAGTGTTAGGGTTGAGAAAATGATTAAGTTAAAGACTTGCGTTAATTAAAATTTAACAAAATATTATATTTTATTTATGAATAATATGTAAATAATTGTAAATTTATATATCTAATTTATCGGTTCTGTTTGGTTATTTTTGTGGTTGTTTTTTAGTAATACCAAACCAAATAGTATCGGTTTTCAAAATTTAAAGTCAAACCTAACCAAACAAAACCAAATATTGGTTTTTTAATTGGTTTGGTTCGGATTACGGTTCGAATTGATTCTTTAACTATAACCATGAACAGCCCTACGCATAAGAACCTACCCCTAGGACCCCAACTATAGCTAGAAACAGTTACTAATACCCCGTAGGCTGAGGAGCAAAAGGAGGAACCCGCTCAAGGAGGGGCTCTCGTGTGATTATATAGTTGATGAGGCAATAACTTACCAAGGTAATTAGCAATAGCTGGTACAAGAGGATGATCAACCACACTAGGACTAAGACACAACCTAGACTCCTACAGGAGGCAGAAGTAGGGAATTTTCCGCAATGGGTGAAAGCCTGATTGAGCAATGTGGCGTGGAGGTAGAAGTCCCACAGGTCATGAACTTCTTTTCCCAGAGAAGAAGAAATGAAAGTATCCGGGGAATAAACATTGACTAACTCTATGCCAGCAGTCGCGATAATACAGACGATGCAAGCACTATCCGAAATGATTGGGTGTAAAGCATCTGTAGGTGGCCTTTTAAGTCCGCTGGAAAATCCCAGGGCTCAACCCTAGACAAGGGGTGGAAACTACCAAGATGGAGTATGGTAGGGGCAGAGGGAATTTCCATTGGAGTGGTGAAATTCATAGAGATCGAAAAGAACACCAACAGCGAAAGAACTCTGCTGGGCCGACACTGACTTTGAGAGACAAAAGCTAGGGGAGAAAATGGGATTAGATACTCTAGTATTCCTTGTCGTAAACAATGTATACTAGGCGTTATGCGTATCGACCGATCTAGTAATGTAGATAACGCGTTAAGTATCCCGCCTTGGGAGAACATTCGTAAGAATGAAACTCAAAGGAATTTACAAGGGGCTACACAAACGGTGGAGCATGTGGTTTAATTCTATGCAAAGTGAAGAACCTTACCAAGGCTTGACATGCCTCATTTTCTCTTGAAAGATATGGGTACCTTCGGGATCACAGACATAGGTGGTGCTTAGATGTCGTCAGCTTGTGCCATAAGGTGTTGTCTTAAGTCCTTTAATGATCACAAACCTCATGTTTAGTTGTCCTCTTTGAGTTTGGAAACCTAAACAGATTGTCAGTGATAAGTCAAAGGAAGGTAAGTATGATTTCAAGGCATCATTCCCATTATACCCTGGGTGACACTTGTGCTAAAATGGTTGGGACAAAGGGTCGTGATACCACGAGGGTGAGATAACCCCAAAAACCCATCCTCAATTCAAATTACAGGCTACATTTCACCTACATGAAGTCAAAATCTCTAGTAATCGCCGGTCAGCCATACAATGGTAAATTCATTTCTGGTCTTGTACATACCGCTCATCACAATATGGGAGATTTTCATCCTCGAAGTGGTTACCTTAATTTGAAGGAGGGAGTGCCACTACAACAAATGTGATATATAGCTACGAAATTTTTAGCTACGGCATGAAATTTGTCACTAATTGTTCACTTTTAGTGACAAAAATTAAATTTTGTGGTTAAATACATGAGGCTTATATTATTAGTGACGAAACACAAAAATTTGTGGCGAAGTTTTGTCCAATTGAGTTTCCCACCAAAAAGTAAATTGGCGCCATTTGTTGAGTACTACAAGCCACGAATTTGAAGGCACTGGTGACACATTATTTTGTCATTAATGATATTCTCAATTAGTGACAAATCATTTTTTGTCCCTAATTTAGGGAAATTTTGAATACGGAATTTTTTTGTCACAAAAAATATATTGACACATCAGTGACAAACCATTTTTGTCCTAAAATTAGTTAAATTTTGTATACAAAAATTTTTTGTCGCAAAAAGTACATTGATATATTAGTGACAAATCATTTTTTGTCCTAAAACTAGATAAATTTTGGATACAAATTTTTTTCGTCACGAAAATATATATTGATTCATTAGTGACAAATCATTTTTTGTCCTAAAATTAGTTAGATTTTAGATATGAAAAACTTTGTCAGAAAAATATATTGACAATAGGTGACGAACTAGAATTTGTAGTTAATCATAGTAAACTTTAGCAACAAAATTTTATATTCAATTGTGACCGTAATTTTTGTCACTAATAGTTCAAACAATTAGTGGCAATCGTATTATTGTCTCTATTTAACCTACAATTTAGTTACAAAAAAAAAAAATTCACAAAAAAATATATGTTCAAATGGCTACAACCTAAATTTCCAAGTGGAATAGTGCAATTATGGACTCAATGAAAAGGTGTATATCAAGATCT
>JAJOOR010002956.1:0-65755 GCA_036250505.1 Solanum acaule
ATATACTTTATTAGATTAGTTTGTATTATATGTAAAGTGAGATTAATTTGTATTATATTAACTTATGTTGTACTTAAGTGGATTTTATCATAATTGAATATTACATTTAAAAAGTTCTATGCGTATTTTCATCTATTATATACACTATTATTTTATGCATATTAAAAAAATGCTAAAATTATTATTAACAAATTCAAATTATGAAAGAATTTAATTTATAGAATGAAAGAGCATAAATAAATAAAATTTTAAAACAAAGAAAAATGTTGAAGAGAAACACGTGAAGCAACTAAAAAAACTCTAAAAACAAGCAGAAATTTTACCGACATGAACCACTGGATCATTATCATCGGAGGCCATGGTAGAGAGAAATTTTGTAAAGTATGAGAATGGTGTTATGGTATATATGAATAGATATTTTGAAGATTGGTGAATGCGTAGATAGAAATCTAGCTCATGTTCTTATTATTAAAAAATAAATAAAGATATGTTCTTATCTCTAGAAATTTACTGAGGATATGGTTACACATCATTTTTTTATTTGTGAAAATAAAAAATGATAGTAGTAGTTTTTATTTTCGAAGTAGAAAATAATATTTTTAATTTGGAGTTGGGAATTAAATAAATATTCCAGGTACTTTGGTTCAGCACTGCTTGTTGTATGCATACCAAAAATATGGGACCAAGTTCTTTGGTGGTCAAGCATTCTTCGATCATAGATAAGGTGTCACTGGTTAGCTCGAGATTGATTGTGAGTTCTATTATGCTTTAGGGAGGTGTTGCTTTGTCTATAAATTGTATAATAATTTCATAATAAAATGTAGAATTATTTTATTTCGCGTTTGGTTGGAAGTATTAGGCAATCCTAGGATTATTTATCCTATCATTTATGTCTTAGTGATAGAATAAGTTAAATCATATACTTGGTGGAATAACTTATTCCAGGATAACTTCTTTCGGGATAATTAATCCCGAAATAACTTGTTTCTAACCAAACGATCCCTAATAACTTAAGTTGGATAAAAGAAGCAAAACATTTAATCAAATTTTGTGATTTCTCAATTTCAGGACTAGCTAGCTGAAAGCAATGACCTTCACCTTCAACTTCAATGAACTTCAAATCCCCTTTCCAACCACTTTTCTTTACACCTTCAACAAATTGAATCCCAATTTCTTTTGGAATATATTCATCTTTCTCCGCAAAACACAGCAACATCCTAGAACAATCCAACTGAGTCAAACAAGGAGCCTTCTCAGCTAGTGGGTTAATCATTTGGACTATGGAGCCCAACTTCTGATGGTGGGCTAATAATAATTCAATTCTTGTATGATACACCTTGTTCAATGTTCTCAAGTGGGATAAAAAAGTAAGGACAAACCAGAATCAAACTATTAATAGTCTTAGCCCCCCCACCCCCATACTTGTCCGTGGGGTTATTTTATCTTTTAATAAAAGACCGTTACACATTCTGTCTAGTGGTATAAATTCGATTAAAAAAATAGTCATACAAATAACGTTCGACTCGACCATCCTTATAGATCTATACAAAACCATCCATTTCAGCGACAACCTCAATATTGTTGTTGTTATTGGAATTGGCCATGGAATAATTAGAGGATGGGATATCGTAAGAAAGTTGATTTGGGTATATCTAGAAATTTGGAAGGAAGTTTGATATATATAATGGGATTGGTTGTCTTATTTCTTAGCAGTTGATTTACATTGGCCGATCCAAGATATTAAGAGGATGTGTGCACTATTATAAAAAAAAAAAAAAGACACTTCTTTGAATAGTCATTTGAACCCTCAACAACTTCTAGAAATTACATAAAAAGAAAAGTCAGAAAAAAGAGAAAAAGGTAATTGCTTGTAAATTTAAAATAAATGATACGTAAAAATTATATACATTATTTGTTACCAACGCACTCCTGAAAAGTATAGCTTTTCAAAATAGGTTTGAATTATACACATTATTAAAGTAAGGAATTTTTTCCAATATCAGAGTAAAATCGTAAAAAAGATTCACATTTTTTTGTTTCTCAACCAAATAAATTAGATAAATTCTACTTTTCATTTAAGAAATTACTATTATTGAGATACTTTTAATTTTTTGTAACATAAAACGGATAGTACAGTATATACTGCTCATCTCATCACGTGCATGAGGTAGTATATGGTCAAAACATTGATTAGTCATTAGTAGTCATAAAGACCAAAGTATATTTTACTTGTTGGCTTACAAATTAAAGTTGGTGGCAAAAGGAATGCATTGGCCTTCCATGTTTGATGATCGTAGCGGTACCACATAAATTGAAATAGAAAAAATATTAACCGGGAGATATAGTGACGTATATCATTGAAGAAAGTGTTGACAGATAAGTTTTCCGTCAATATCAATAGGTAGTGGTGAATCCAATATTTTTATTAAGATTAGAGGACGCAAAAAATAAAAATACAATATTTAGGATTTAAATTTGAAATTTCAAGATCAATTCTGAATTCTTAAACCACTAAGTGAATCTCTAATGTTTTATTAAGGAGATTCAAGATCTATCTATCTCTCTATATATGTATAGAATGAAAAATAATTACTTTATTTGTACCGTATAATTTTTATCGAAAAAAATTGAGCGGAGAACGTGGAAGGAGGCAGTGTACGTCGTTAGAAACGCTCAATACGACTGGTTTTGAAATACAAGCTTTCATATTTGTTTCATTTGTGTATTTTTGTAAGGCCAATTTGAAAAGAAAACAAATTGTCTCAAACTCCATCATTTTAGTCAAATAAAATTAGGGTTTTTTAAAAATAAAGAAATACCAAAAATAAATTTACACTCTCCTTTATATTTTATGTCTTTCAAATACTAGTTTTCAAATATGTAAACAACTTGATTAAATTATATTAAATATTGTGCTTTTTTTATGATACTCATTTTTGCATAGCTTTTACTCATACTTTCTAACATTAAAACAATCAACGCATCTATCATGATAAAAATAAAGATAAAGAGAGCTAATGAAGCAACAAGTTGGTTATTGCTATAGTAGTGTACCATATCTAATGTAGCACTATTAATTTAAATCACTTAAAGTTGGATGAAAGCAGCAAAACGCTTGATCAAATTTTGAGATTTCTCACTTTCAGGATTAGCTAGTTGAAAGCAATGACCTTCACCTTCAACTTCAATCAACTCCAAATCCCCTTTCCAACCACTATTCTTTAAACCTTCAACGAATCGAATCCCAATTTCTTTTGGAATATATTCATCTTTCTCCGCAAAACACAACAACATCCTAGAACAACCCAACTGAGACAAACTAGGAGCGTTCTCAGCGAGAGGATTAATTAATGGACTATGAAGCCCAGCTTGATCTGATGGTGAGCTAATAATAATCCAATTCTTGTACGATGCACTTTCTTCAATATTCTCAATTGGAACCACAAAGTAAGGACAAACAAAAATCGAACCATTAATAGCTACCTTTTCATTAATACCACCTTCTCTTCCTGCTCTCATCGCCATATGATAAACTATATTCCCACCAGCACTATCTCCAATTATAGACAATCTACTAAAATCTCCGTAGCTTTTAATCCACGGGTCTTCGTTACCACTAGTGAATTTTTTTTCACTAGCGTGTGACGCGACCCACTGAAGTGCCATCCAAGAATCTTCGTAAATTGTAGTCACATCATGTTCAGGGGCTAACCGATACTCTACTGAAATCGCAATTGCGTTGGATTCAGAAATCAACACATTGAGATAATTATGGTACGAGTTAAAAAAAGCAGATCCAAGAACTAGTGCACCACCATGGTAATACACTATAATGGGAAGTTTTTGAGTAGAATTGGTTGTGTTTTTTGGAAGGTAAAGTCTAGCAGAAACATGTGGTGAAATTATAACATCTTTGGAGGAAACATTATTTTGTGGATCATCAAGTGATGGAGGCACGTACGTTGATAAGTTACTTTTTTTATATATATAACGTTCGACTCGACCATCCTTATAGATTCTATAGAAACCATCCATTTCAGCGACAACCTCATTGTTGTTATCATTGGAATTGGCCATGGAATATATAATTAGATGATGTTTTTTGTAAGAAAGTTTATTTTGGTATAGAAATTTGGAAGACAAGTTTGATTTATATAATGGGATTTACATAGCAGCATCAAGAATATTAAGAGGATGTGTGCATATGAAAAAGCACTACTTTGAATAGTCTAGTTTGAACCCTCAACAACTTCTAGAAATTATACATGAAATGATATTTTAAAGTTAAATTAAATTATATTAATTTGATATTTTAAACAAAAAAAATTAGATATTCAAAAATAATACGAAAATTAATATAAATTGTAATTTTTTACATATTAATATGATGAAAAAAATACAACGTAAAATATTAATAAAAGTTCTTATCGTTTGATTTTAAAAAAGAAAATCATAACAACTAAAAGTGGATGAATGGAGTATACATTATTAAAGTAAGGAATTTTTTCCAATTTCAAAGTAAAATAGGTAAAAAAAAGAATCACATTTTTTTTGTTTCTCAACCAAATAAATTAGATAAATTCTTCTTTTCATTTTTTTTAAAGAAAATTGAAACTATTATAGAGATACTTTTAATTATTTTGTAAAATAAAAAGGATAGTACTGTATAGTGTATATACTGCTCATCTCATCACGTGCATGAGGTAGTATATGGTCAAAATATTGATTAGTCATTAGTAGTCATAAAGACCAAAATATATTTTACTTGTTGGCTTACAAATTAAAGATGGTGGAAAAAGGAATGCATTTGCCTTCATGTTTGACAATCATAGCCATCATGTAGTCGAACCAGAGGCGGACCCACATGTAAAGGTCGTCGCCCCGTTAACTTAAAAAAAAATCATATATATCTATTTTGAAAAATTGAAACAAACTAAAATGTAAATAAGAGTGTCCTCACGGAGAGCATGAAAGGCAATTAGTAGGCTGGTACAAGTGAGCGCGACCACTCATGTGACTGCGGTTTGATTCCAGCTGGTAAAACCACATTTTATTATTTTTATCAACGATTGATAATATTGGTGCACCCGTAGTATTCTATAAAAATACTTGTATCCTTAATGAAATGATTTATAATCACATAAATGATGAAATAATATTTTAGACCACAAATTTTAAATATTAGTTTTCGAATATATAAATAATTTGATCATATTATATTAAATATTATGCTTCTTTTATTATAGGTCTTTTATGTTATCTAATTTATTATTGTCGAATATTCACAATGGTTAGCAAATAGCAATGGTGAATTTTTCTCTAGCTTGTACCCTAGTGAAATCAAAATTGTGTTTGATTGAGAAACAAAAATATTCAGGTAACAATGAATAAATCAAACGTAATATAAAATAATATTATGTTTGCCTGCTTTTACTCGTACTTTGGACTTTAAATTAAAACAATCGAAAATGACATCTCATGATGAAAAAATAAAGATAAGGAGAATTATGCTTTTATATATATATATATATTTTGAAAAACTGAAAGAAACTAAAATATAAATAAGAGTGCCCTTATGAAAAGTACAAAAGCCAATTAGTATGGCCGGTACAAGTGAGCGCGATCACTCATGTGACTGCGGTTTGATTTCAGGTAAAACCACATTTTATTATTTTTATCAACTCATAATATTGGTGCACCCGTAGTATTCAGAAGTAATCTTTTGTCTTAATTGATGTGATACGTTCTTTTTTATAGTTTGTATAGAAAAAAGAAATAAACTTTTTATACTTAGAAACAATTTAACTTTAAAACTTTACTTTTATCCTTAATGAAATAATTTATAACCACATCAATGATGAAAGAATATTTTAGACCACAAGTTTTCGAATATGTAAATAATTTGAACAAATTATATTAAATATTATGCTTCTTTTATTATAGGTCTTTTTATGTTATCTTATTTATTATGGTTGAAGATTCACAAATCACAATGGTTAGCGATGGTGAATTGTTCGCTAGCTTGTACCCTAGTGAAATCAAAATTGTGTTTGATTCAGAAACAAAAATATAAAGGTAACAATAAAATCAAACGTAATATAAAATAATTATTATTTTTGCATTGCTTTTACTCGTACTTTTGGACGTTAAATTAAAACAATCGAAAATGACATCTCATCATGAAAAAATAAAGATAAAGAGAATTATTGAAAGCTTAAGATATGATCTAATGTAGCATTATTAATCCTAATCATCACTTAAGTTGGATGAAAGCAGCAAAACGTTTGATCAAATCTTGAGATTTCTCAGTTTCAGGATTAGCTAGTTGAAAACAATGACCTTCATCTTCAACTTCAATCAACTTTAAATCCCCTTTCCAACCACTTTTCTTTACACCTTCAACGAATCGAACCCCAATTTCTTTTGGAATATACTCATCTTTCTCCGCAAAACACAACAACATCCTAGAACAACCCAACTGAGACAAACTAGGAGCATTCTCAGCAAGTGGATTAATCATTGGACTATGAAGCCCAGCTTCTGATGGTGAGCTAATAATAATCCAATTCTTGTACGATACATTTTGTTCAATGTTCTCAAGTGGAACCAAAAGGTAAGGACAAACAAAAATCGAACCATTAATAGCTACTTTTTCATTAATACCACCTTCTCTTCCTGCTCTCATCGCCATATGATAAACTATATTCCCACCAGCACTATCTCCAATTATAGACAATCTATTAAAATCTCCGTAGTTTTTTATCCACTGGTCTTCGTTACCACTAGTGAATTTTTTTTCACTAGCGTGTGACGCAACCCATTGAAGTGCGGTCTAAGAATCTTGGTAAATTGTAGTCACGTCATGTTCAGGGGCTAACTGATACTCTACTGAAATCACGATTGCGTTAGATTCAGAAACCAACACATTGAGATAATTATGGTACGTGTTAAAAAAAGCAGATCCAAGAACTAGTGCACCACCATGGTAATACACTATAATGGGAAGTTTTTGGGTAGAATTGATGGTGTTTTTTGGAAGGTAAAGTCTAGCAGAAATTTGGAAGAAAGTTTGGTTTATATAATGGGATTTGATTGTCTTGTTTCTCAGCACGTTGTGACACAATTAAGTGTTGGAGCATGACTTAATTAGCAAGCTTCTAGAAAATAATTGGACAGTTCTTATGTATTGTTTCATAATATATATATCGTATTGCTTTGTATTATGTTATATTGTATTGTACTGTATTATTCTATTGAATACACTATTTGAATAGATTTTATCGTTCTCCATTGTTATATAATGTTATATATCCATAATTTGAATGATAGGTCTATAAGAAATTGTAGTGTATGGGGTAGAGATACTATGAAATGACAAGGTAAATGATAAAATAGAATTAAATAATAATTAGAGACAAAATGAGAAGAGAATATTAAGGTAACGACGCGATCATACTAAATCATCGTTATATAAAATGGATTTTTTTCGTCGTTACCTAATGATTGATTTAAACGATATGCTACAATATAATTTAAGTAACAATCCAAACAAATATTATATTTAGACTAACAATATAATACAATACAACGGGTAACAACCATCCAAACAAGGTGTAAGAGGTTGAAGTTGGAGGGAGAGAAATAAAAGTGCGAGAACAATATTTACTTATTTACACTTCTTCCGTCCCAATTTAAGCTAGTGAATATGAGGTTTAAAAAGAAAATTTTTTAAAATTTATAGTAATTTTTAACAAGAGGCGTGTATTTGGTTGTAAATCATCTATAAAGATTAATTTATTTTTATTTTGAAATATAAAAAATATTTTTTTTGTAGAATAAACCAAAAAAATACATCACAATTATTATTTAGTATAATAATCAAGTAATATGAAATACAAAGAGTGAGTCTTTTTAAAAGCTAATAATTAATTAGGCAACAACTTGTTACTTTCGGGAAGGTACATCACGTAGATCGTGATCACATAACTTTTTTTAATTTCATTTTAAATAAGTTGATTGAGTAAAATTATCTATTGTCAGTGTGTAAAATTAAAATCCAAAATAAACGGATGGCATATAAAATCTGTCATTATCCTCTCAAATAATAGTAGGTCATCGAACAAAGAAAAAACGGAAGGGTTGAAATATCTATTGTTCTCTCCGTCTAATTATACTTATCTAATATTAGCTCTCGATATTTCTAAAGAAATTATAAATAAAAGTTTAATTTACTATATCATCATTTAAATATAATACATATAATGTCTTGAAAAATATAATAAAAAAATGATTATAATTAATTATAAGGGTAAACTAGAAATTAAATATAAAATTATTTATTGATTTTATAAAATTAACAAATATTACTGGATATCTCAAAATAGTCCGTGAACAGGAACAACTATTCTGATATTTCAAAAACCTTCTGGAGATTATGTTTGAAAAATAATTATTTTAACATTTTAAGAAAATATTATTTTAATATTTCAAAAAAATATTATTTTTTAATTGTTTGCATTTACATTTCAGCTGACAATGCAAAATTAAATTGCCTTAAATGTTCATTATGACAATTCGGCCGTTTGCCTAATGTGTTTTTGTTGTCATTTATTGGTATTAAAATAGATAATTTATACGTTGGAGCGGTCTTATTTATTCCTTTGTTTTATTTTCACTTATAGTAAAACCTCTATAAATTAATACTCGACAAATTAATAATCTCTCTAAAATAATATTTTCCTCCGATCCCGATTTGGGCCAATGGAAAAATCACCTATTTCGATAAGATAATAAAATAATATATTTTCAGAAGACCCTATATAAATATATGATCCCATTAATATCATAAATTAATAATTCTTTAAAATTACAAATATATCTAAGACAATTCAGTGAAATATGATTCAATTGTGTTCTGGTTTTTCTTAAAATATAAATCTAGTTGAAACTCATCTCTAACTTTTCTTATTGCATTCAAGAGCTCCAGTGTTGTCTTTTCGAACTGCACCATAAAATTGTGAAGAGTTCTAGATGCGATAAGTGTTTCTTTACGTGTAATTGGTTCCAAAGGTATAGTTTCATCTTCAACTTCATCATCAACATTGTTTTTTCCGATGGTATCCACAATTTCTGCTAAGCTCTGGACCTCTGAACATGTATCACTTTCACCCAGATAATCCAACAGGTTACTGACATCCATTTTATTGTGGTAACCAAGATCATTAATCATGACCTCAAGTTCATGAATGACGTTTTCACAAGTAGGTTCATTCAAATTCTATGAGATTGCATCCCCCGAGCGAATTTTACAGTGTCAAAAACAATTTGCTATTGTCTCTTGCTGAACATTTGTTGTCCAAACAGGGATTGCAAAATTGATAGCATCCAAAACATTGATCTTTGTTGGATCAGTTTGTCCCACTTCATAGCCTTCTAATATCCTACGATAAAATATGTTCGATAATACAACTTGAAAGCTCTTGTTATCACAACATCACAAGGTTGAAATTAGTAAGATACAATGATATCACGTTTGTCACGACCCAGGGTTACCCCCTAGAAGTAACACGGCGTAATTGATCCCAAAGGGTCGCATACAAGCCTCATAGCATTCATGAACATTAAAGCATAGGAAAATAACGCGAAATTTAAAACTTTTCTTTACAATCGAAGTCTTAATAAAAGTGAAAGAGAATCTATGACACTATGTCTCAAACCATGTATTATACTTGGAATAAAACTCTTTAATACAAACTTAGGGACACGGCCCTTACAAAAGTCTAAAAACATAAAAGTAAAGACATAAGGGACATATGGTTGAGCCCTCGAATACAATGAGGACTCACCAAGCTTCTTCTTCTTGATCTCCTATGAACCTAGCCACGAGGATGAAATCCAACATCTCCAAAGCCTACACTTATAGAAAATATAGAAGAAGGGTAGCACGAAAACGTACCAAGTATGAAAGCCATGCACAAAACCATTAAAACATGCATGAAAAGGGACGTTTCATTTGAAATCATGCTATATGTCATTTTTGAACATCATTTTTGAAATAGTTGGAGAATGCAACCCATAAGGCAACTCACACACATTTCATCATAACATGAGAGATATCATTATAATAACAAGCATAGTCTCCAACATCAACATAATACAAATCTCAATCTTCACAATACATAGCCTCCAATCATAAAGTAATACAAGTCAAATGCCAAGATTATCTCATCATCAAGTAATCATCACATAAGCAACCCCTAAGAAACACTTGTGCAATGTAGGGTTACTAACATGCATTTACAATGTACAACACAAGCCAATATCACATTCATACTCATTTCATAGTAAATCCATTACCTTAGTAACCCCTAAGAACACTTGTGCAATGTGTGGTTAGCATCCCATAATACTAACCCCACTAAGTATTCCTTTGAAGCTACCTTAGTCATGCATTTCATCTTTAGACCTTATTATAATCAATAGCCACAAATAAGAACATAGTCATGCACATTACTTGAATTATAAGGAAAGTCATTCATAACAACCATCCATTCAATATACATGCATGCATTCAAATCTCAACATAATGCAAAGGAACCATCCCATGACATCTTACTAAGTCTACTTGTGCAATGTGGGAGTGAAGTCTCATACGCCCACTCCTACTAAGTAAACTCACCAAGAAGTCATAGTATAGTTCACGTCTCATTCATTATCTTTATTATTTAGGAAAAAGTTGCCATAACCGACATAGACCATGTGAGCTACATGAAATTCGGTGTCTGTACGTAAACCCCGCACCGAAAGAAGGTGTCCTACTTGCCTAAGGTAGAACTAAATATATAGTTATAAGGTGGATCCACTAGCTAAAGACCTATGTGGGCACATAGTTTAGGGGATAGGGAGATTGTTTCTAGAAACCCGCCCTATTGCATTGGCGGAGGGGCTTCCATCTCATGAGTATCACTTTGATGACCTGCCCTATTGCATTGGCGGAGGGACCTTTTCCTCATTGTACTTTATGTATAATATTTTTTTTATGTGAAATCAATAAATATGATACATAAATTCGTAAGATACAATGATTTTGATATAATCAAAATTAACCTTTACCAAATCTCAAACCATTCTTTAAATTAATAATATTAATTAGTCGATTAAATAATATCTCTATAAAATAATAAAATTTCATGGTCCCACCTATATTAATTTACAGAGGTTTTACTGTATAAGTTTTGTTATTTTTGCTCTTAATTTGCATTAGAAAATCTTATTGAATTTTGAAAAATATACTTTTAAATTATCTTATGAATAATAATAAGATTAAAATAATTTCTTATTATTTGCATGATTATACAACAATTTTTCAACAAATTATACCTTTAGGACCGTTTGGTTACTGGATAAGGGTAAAGTTAATATATGAATAACTTGGTTATTCATTTATTAATTTTATATCATATTTGGTTTGTAAATAGAATAAAAATTATTCATGTATTAATTATTTTTGTAATTCTATATAACTTATGAGGAATATATGTATAATTTTATGCATAGTAAAAAAATAAAATAAGTTATGAGGGTATTAGTTATACATATATTAAAATAGTAGAAATTATACATTTTACCCCTATTAATTTACTTTTACATCTTTCTAACTCAATATTTTAATAGTGAAAAATCATTTACCAAGACCACCAAAAATAGATACAATCTTAATAATACCAATATTGAAGATGCATAAGTAATTGGTTTTTGTTTATTTCTTAATTAGTTTAAGCCAGAGCATCTGTTGGAGTCTGATGGATTTAGTTACTTTTAAAAAATATTATAAAACGGTTCATATTATGCCAATAAGTAATAATGTATATTAATATATATGTGAAGACAACAAATTAATAATTCATGGATTATATTTTCTACCTAATTAAACCTTACATATGTAACTAATACCTGCATAACTTATTCCTATATAACTAAATTCCTACCTACTAACTAATATTTGCATAACTCTAATCAATAACCAAACTACAGATCTAATGTAGCATTAAAAATTACTTAAGTTTGATGAAAGAAACAAAACACTTGATCAATTTTTTTGGGTATAATTGATGGTGATTTTGGAAAGGCAGAATCTAGTCGAAACATGTGGTAAATACTATTTTGTGGATCATCAAGTGATGGGGCACGTACACTATGCCAATTGTGTCATAGAAACGTTCGACACGACCTTCCTTAGAGATTATGTACCAACAATAAATTTGAGTGAAATCCTCATTATTTGTTGTCATTGGAAGTAGCCATGGAAAAAAATAAATTATTGTAGAGAGAATTAGAAGATAAGGTATGGTATGAAAGTTGATTTTGAGTATAGAAATTTGGAAGAAAGTTTGATTTATATAATAATGGGATTTGGTTGTCTTGTTTCTCACACGTTGTGTGACCCAATTAAGTGTTGGAGCATGACTTTGGCAAGCTTCTAGAATTTTAGAGATTGAATTTGGTGGGAGGGAAATAAAAGTGAGATGACAATATTTACATATTTAATACTTTTTTTGGTCTCAATTTAAGCTAGTGAATACTAAATTTGAAAAGAAAGATTTTTAAAATTTACAGCAATTTTAATAAGAGGCATGTGTTTGGTTGTAAATCATTTATAAAGTAAAATAACATATTTAAAATTAAGTTATTTTTATTTTGGAATATAAAAGAATTATTTTTCTTAGAATTTAAAAAATATATCACATAAATTGATACATCACAATTAATTTTTAGTATAAGATCAACTAATATGGAACAGAAGGAAGTAGTTTTTTAAAAGTTACTCCCTCTGTTCCTAATTATTTGTCCACTTTTGAATTGACACACCTATTAAGAAAACAATTATTGATATAGCGAGTTTAACATTTTACCCCTATTAATTATGAAGTGGATGAATTAAAAACTTAATATTTTCAAGAAGTTTTATCTTTTTCAAAGTAATTAATTGAGGGTATAATAGGTAAAAAAAAATTTATCCTTTCTTGATGTGTCAAAATGGACAAGTAATTAGGGACAACTATAAAAGGAAAAATGGACAAGTAATTAGGGACAGAGGGAGTACTATCTCTATCTCATATTAACTAATCACTTTTCATTTTACAAGGTACTTAAGAAATTATAAATAAAATAATTAATTTGACTACTTTATCTTTTATCCATATTGATGGATATTAAGATAATTTATGATGACACAAGACATACAAAATGTATCAATGGAACTTATGTATATTTATTTCACTATCAATATATGGTGAAACAGTTCTTTCTTTCAAAAAAATTCAAATGAATTTTTTGGATCTTCAAATTTTGGATTAATTATAACTTGGCGCTCCATTATTTTATTTGATCTTCACATTGAATTGATTTTCTCACTTTATAAGTTGTTTTTGTTATTCACATGTATACTTGTTCTCAAACTATTCTATTATAAGTAGAGTGAGGGCAAAAGTATAAAAGAGTAATTAAGTATTTAATGAACTATTTGAAAGATAAATTTTGTGAACTTTAATTTTGTTTAAGCTCCAAAGAGAAATTTTGAAAACATTAAGCATGATGATGAGTATAAATTATAGAGGTAAAATAGAAAAAAGTTAATTAATTTTGTCACGATCCAAAAATGGACGTGATGGCACTCGTCTTATCCCACCAAGACAAGTCAGCCTAAAACTCAACCATTACAATAAAATGTGGAAATTTTTATAATCAACTCAAAAATACTCCCAAAATCTGGTTGTCACGTGTACATGTATTATAACAAAGTTGAAAGAAAATACAAGTTTCAAATGACGTTGTTTCTAGAATAGAACAAGATCATAATTAAGAAGAAGGAAGGTCCGCTGAAATGACAAGCAACTACCTCACAAACCTCCACAAGAAGCCTCAGACAAAGAGAAGAGAAAATATCACAAAGGTCCGGGCTAGTAACCTACAAAAAAAATGTAGTAGCAAGGGGTGAGTACCAAACCACGCTGTACTCAGCAAGTAAACCTCTAAACACAAGCTAAGGGGATAGAATACGGGTACTCCTTACACCCAACCAAACTTCCATAACTACAACCTACATAAAATCAGCCCAACCTAATAGTTCACAGTTTACAAAGCACATAGCTCAACAACAACACTCTAACAATTTCATATCTTCAACAACATGCTCAATATTCATCAATTACAACCTCCACAGAAAGGCACTCACAAGATCAACAACACACAAGATCAAGTTCACCAATAATAAAGAAGTGCAATGCAATGAAATGCAATGTCAAGTATAGTGATGCATGTCTGATCTAACGATACACACCCGCTGTCTCTCAGTCCGGGACCCATGGGGGACATATCTGTCCATGCATCCATCGCGGCGCGCGATACGTCCCTCGAAATGGTACATCCTCTTTAGTTTCTTATTTTTTCTCAATTCACTTAATACTTGTCACAACCATGTCTCAGAACAAAGCAAATGACATGTTCACACAAATAATGAGGAGATGACCATTTTCATAACATTGCACAATTCACAACAACACAATCATGATACAAGCCTTTTAAACCATTCTCAACACATCAACACAAACAATTAATCACATTGCATTTTATTACCCCTTTTTCATCATTAGAATTAATCAATGTGGACAAGTCAACGCATCACCAAGTCTCATTACCCCAAACACATATTACAAGGAAATACACGAATTCCATACACTTAACAAGGGTTTAGAAATCTACTTGCCTCAAATCATCGAACAATCACTCCGACTCTTGAGCCTTCCCCTTTCGTTAGGCTTCCAAATCAATGCAATTTATTCAAATAATTAATCACAATAAGCTTTCAAAACTAACAACAACCATATTACTATAGGTCTAGCCTAGACCCAAAAACTTACACAAACCTAAAATCAAGTTCCTAAATTTTGATGCCAATTATCATGTCAACCCTTATACTTCCAAATTTCAAGTCTAGGATTTAGTTTCCATCCTCCAATACCATAAATCTAATGGTATTTATATATACAATGCCCTTATTATTTAATTACTTATCTCAATATATCAAAACTTGAATTATAACTTGATAACTATAAGAAAACCATTATGCATACTTACGGACCACCGTATAAAATATTTAGACCAAAATCTCAATATATCATTCATTCCACAATCTTAATTAACTCCTAAATGGCAACCATTGACTTGGACTAGCGTGCTTTTGAAATGATTCTACAGGTGTCGAAAGTTTGAGTAGAAAACATCATTGTCATTGAGTTAAAAGCTTGTGAATATCTTGTTTCACAGTAAGGCGTATAAAGTTTTTGTCAAGGAGATCAGTAGAAAATAATTCATCTCTTATTCACTATGTGCAATTACAACAATAACTCCTTGGGAATATACGTATATACTAATATAGAAGCAGAAAGTATTTCCGTACTGCAACAAAAGCAAATTGACAACCTAACCTACTTGTTAATATCCTACAACTATATTCCATCACCCACTTTTACCCTTTTTCCTCTTCAAAAGCCAACATTAAGTAATACTAACAATTATGCTTACACATTAATTAAAAAGAGACACTTATCACTGCCAATTATTTCCCATTCAAATCATTTTCTCCCTAAATCCAAAAGAAATACCACAATAGGCTTACTGCAATTCAATTTGCAAATTACTTTCTTCTCCACCAACGACTAAAATGCATACGATGCAAACATATTCCACTAAATATAGAGAGAATAATTGTACTGATTAAGAAATTGTGAATAGTTATTACCTGAAGCAATTTGTTCCTCTCATTAACGCCGCATAGGGTTTCTCCCTATTCTCGTTATTATTATTTTTTTCTCGGCTGCGTGAACTGCTGTTGTTCACAACAGCCAGCAACATTTGCCCTTTTATTATTTATTATTTATCTATTTTCCTTTTCTATTATTATTAGCAATAAAATAATCTTTTATTAAATCTGAAAATCATGTCACTCATTCTTATAAGTCATAAATTATTTGTAAAAGTTACTAAAAAGGGGTAATATAAAAATAATGATTATTTTTATCTTGATTTATTAAGTTATCAAATAATTAGATGACCAGTTAATATTCGACAGAGGGAGTAATTAATTAGGCAACCAACTTATGACTTCGGCGAGCTACATTGATTAGTAGAAACGAGAAAAGACATAAAGTGACACCTGAATTTGTCCAAATTTTTAAAAAGACACATTAACTATGCGGACGTCCTATTACCCTACTAAACAATCTTGAACTGATATTATTACATCATTTTTTGTCCACATGACACAGAAAGTGTGTGCATTCACTCATAAAATAACTACTAATATAATTTTTATTTTTACAAGTATTTTATTATAAAGTATATTTTTATTATTATTTTAACTTTTTTCCTTTTTATTTTTTCTCTTTCTTTCTTCTTTCGTCTTCAAAAATTCATTGTCATCTCTATTGAAACTCCTCACTTTCAATGTCACCATTTTTACCACAACTTTACCTTTCTTTTTTTACTACTATTAGTTTTACTCTCTTTAATTTTAAAACTTTATCTAAATATTTTCTTACATTTCGAACAATTTGATATACCCATTAGATTTCAAGATGTTTAGGAAGTATCATATAGTTTTTTTATCCAATTTCAATTAAGTTCTTTCAATTTTCGTGGAATTCATTGATTCTTTTAAAATTATCATTTCTAATTTTGAAGTTATATGAAAAGGAGTAATTAATGATACGTTCAAAATTTTAAATTTTCTTAGAAAAATAATTAGTTTTGTTATCAATAATTCAATAAAGTCTAGAAAATAGTATGATTTCTTTTTTATAAAAAAATCACTGAAATAAAGAATTTGACTGGAGAAAAAGAAAAAGAAAAGAAAAAAATGGGAGGGGTTCAATTTGACGTGGGGGTGGGGTGAGGGTGGGAGGTAAAAAAAAAAGAAAGAAAATGGAGGGATGAATCACTTGAAAATGGGGGGGGGGAGATGAAGTGGAATTTAAGATGAAATCAAAATTAAAATAAGTTAAAAAGTAAGGGAGAGAGAGAGAAATAAGGAAAAAACTTAAAATTTAAAAAAAAATTACATTTTAATGAAATTAGCACGTGTCATGTAATGATTGGTATGTGAACACACTTGCTTCTTAAAATTTGGGATATCTATTCAAAATTGTTTAGTAGGGTAATAGGGCGGTTGCAAAGTTAAGGTATCTTTTCAAAAATTCGGAATAACTTCAATGGTGACTTTATGTCTTTTCTTTAGTAGATACATATAACGTAAATTGTGATCACATAACTTTTTTTATTTCATTTTAAATAATTTGATTGAGTAAAATTCTATATTGTCAAGGTGTAGAATTAAAATCCAAAATAAATGGATGGTTTATAAAATTTCTGTCATTATCCTCTCAATATTAGTAGTAGGCCGTCATAAGTCATCGAAAAACGAAAAAGATGGAAGGGTTGAAATATCTACTGTCTGATATTTCAAAAACCTTCTAGAGATTATGTTAAAAAAAAAAATTATTTTAATATTTCAACAAAAAAAATTTTATTTTATTGTTTGCATTTACATTTCAGCAGACAATTGCCGCAAAATTAAATTGCCTTAAAGGTTTTCAAGAATTTTCATTTATTTTTTTCATTTATTGGCATTAAGAGATCATGATAGCGTTCTAGTTTAGTCCGTCGTTTCATTTTCACTTATAAGTTTTTGCTATTTTTACTCTTAATTCGTATTAGAAAATCTTATTGAATATTGGAATGTTCATTTTTATATCTAGAAAATGAAAATTCTAGGTTGGTGGTGATGGCAGGGGCTTATGCAATAGGGATCATCGAGTTCACGTGAATCTACACTTTTCTCTCAAAATTATATATAGTAGTGTTATGTTTTTATAAAATCATTTAAATATAGATTCATGAACTCACATTCGAAGTATCATAAAATGTAATGATGATCTGATGTATATCTCTAAGTGAGGTTAGAAATTTGAATCTTATATCTATTTAGTTTTATTTTTCTTTCTAAAATTGGGTAAACATTTCTAAGTAGTTATTAATAGCACATTATATAGATAGATTTCAAGTTCGTCACATTGAAAATTCCTAATTAAGTTTCTTATCACTGTAAAAAATTTTTATAAATAATTAAATAAAATGTGTGTATTGAAATTAATAATACCGGTTGCTATAACATACAATCAACCGGTTAAGTTGATTTTATAATTTTATCATTTTTTAGTGATAAGAACTTAAATATCAAATCGATCAAATTTATATCTTAAATATATCTTTTTGTAATACTATATTCATTATCTCAAAATCCTGAATACGCCTGTCTAATGGGCGATAAAATATCATTTAAATATATTTTCTGCCAAGGCACCAAAATTGATCTGTTAAGTTCATAGTTTAAGTGATTTTTTATTTTATTTTTTAAACAAAAAAACAGTGATGTATATAAGTGCATGAATTTTATCAAATACTTTCTAAATTGTAGATGTCTTTTTTTCGCCAATTGAATTAAACATGCTCCTCCATTTTTATTGGGGCTTCCATTTAAAAATATGATGCACAACAAATTGGGGCCACCAAGTAAAGATCTTTCGAATTATTATTTTTAGTCTAAAAATTGAAATTAATGAGATTGATATTAGAAGATTGTATATCGAATTTAGAGTTATTTAGAGTTGATTTAAATTAATTTTAATGTAAACACATTGATAAATTCTTACACAATATATTATAGTGATCCATCAGAATTTTACGATCAATTCTTGTGATTTGACCGGATTTATAATAAAACAAATTTTACCATCATTTTGAAATTGCTGAAATTTGTAACCAAATTTTTGGTGATATATCAAGTTTTAGCCAAAAATCTTGGTGGATTATGGTAACAAGATAACTTTTGTTTGTCAATTTAAGTTTTTGATGATTAATCAAGATTTTGTTACAAAAATTTGGCTGTGAATTTGTTTTTGCAAATAAACAAAATATACGGAATCAAAGTTTAGATAATGACACCAAAATATCCTATTTGTGCAATACTCCCCCTAGTAAGGCAAAATTTGCTTATAACATTGGATAGTTGTAGAACAAAGCAAAATGGATTTAGCCCATGAGTTAGTAAGGCAAAATTTGTTTTATAACATTGAAAGTATACGTTCAGTTTGAGAGAACTTATTTCTACAGAATTTTTGTTAGACAAGATAAAAGTTCAAAAATTCTCTAAATTTTTATCTTGCGAACATAGGTCATAGTAAGTATTCTGGCCCACAAATTTTCACTAAATGAGAAGAAGGAACAAAAATTAAAGATCATCGAAAAATAGGAATAGCCCATGCAAAAACTCGTCAATTAAGTAGGATTTAATTTAGGGGAATTTTCACGTATAGTCACTCAAAAATAACTTAATTATGCTCCATAGCTATAATTTGTTAATTACGATTCATAGCTACATGTTAGAGGGAGGAGAGATGTGGGCGAGATTGGGAGAGGTAGGTGGGAGGCGGGCGAAAGAGGACAAAGAGTGGAGAGAGGCAAATTGTATATGTATATCTGTCGAATTGTGTATGTATATCTGTCAAATAATTGTATATGTGTAACTAGTATACATATGTATTTGTATATCTGGAGAGCGAGATTGGGAGGAGAGAGGCGAGAGAGATTGGGTGAGGGAGGAGAGAGGCAAGCGAGAGAGGGCAAAGAGTGGAGAGAGGCGAACCGTATATGTATATCTGTCAGATAATTGTATTTATGTAACTAATTTACATATGTATCTGTATATCTGACGAGCGATATTGGGAGAGGGAGGAGAGAGGCGAGCAAGAGAGGGCAGAGACTGGAGCGATATGTGTGTATAATTTGTATTTGTATATGTATAAGCGACGTAATTACAACTAAAATTAAGTTGTAAGTCCTAACTAATTCAAACTATAACTATGTTAACTAATTAATTAATATATATTTGTTTATCCGCATAATTTTCCCTTTAGCTAAAGTTCTTTCAGCCTATTTAGAAGTGAGGTTCAAAAGTCCAACCTCACTTGATCCGCTAGCATCAAGAATTGGGCCGAGGACAGCCCGTTAGACCCAGAAAAAAAAAATTAAATATAAATGCCCAAAAAAATAATTAATTTAAAATAATAAAGAAACAGAAGACACCAAACTACCACATTACAAAAGATCACACGTGGCATAAGCTCTGATGGGCGATTTTGTCTAGGTTCCTTTGACAATTATTTGGGCATAAATAAATAAAGAACTTATGTTTAAGTTGATATTTATGCTCTTTAATTTTGGTATATATTAGTTAATATTTGAATTTGATAAAGTTAAATAAGTAAATTTATGCATCTTATATGATATTTTATGTGATAATTCGCGTGAGATACACTTAAATTGATTTGTATAATGCCATGTAAAATATGTGTTTCCACTTATACAATTTACATAAATTTAAGTGTGGACCTGTGCCCAACTAAAATTGAAAAATATAAATATCAATTAAGACCGAATTAAAAGTACGTTAATTTTTTATATTCCAAAAACCTTGACTTGTTACACGAGAAAATATAATAATTTAAAAAGGACAGACAAAATTATGATTTTATTTGCTCGTCGTGCTTCCAATTAACTCAAATCCATAAATAGGAAGAGAGGACTAGGAAGAGTGAAATTTTACAATGTAGTGTTCAAGGTTGCTTCAAATCTTTTTGAGATATTATGAGTTATGTTTTTGCTTATTCATAATTTGGTAAAAACACTAATATACGTTATTTTTTGTTTATTCATAATATTTAAAAAGATTAAACCACTAATAACATCAACTTGTTTAAACACTAGGAACTTCTTGATGTTTATTTTCTTTAGACTTTTGAGTATTTTAGAATTGAAGTGCTTATCTATATAGTAGGTACGTAGTAGTATTATATCTTCCAAGTTCCCATCTCGTTACACACGAACCATATCACCTACCAGAAAAAGTCAAACAATAGTCTTATTTACTATTTTTTCGATTTCAATTTAATTGTCTGATTTTAATTTGATATAAAGTTTAAAAGAATAAAGAGAATTTTTTAAATTTGTGACCTTAAACTAAAGATAAGTAAAATGTAACTAATGTCCTTTAATCTTATTTTAAATATGTCTTGTGAAAAGTTAAAATTAAAACGTTACAAAGGAAAAGTAAGATGCATCCTTTTTTAAATTGACTAAAAGTAAAGTAGGACAAACAAATTAAAATACGAGGAGTTCATTAAAGTATCTAAGCCAATGTCTGATAAAAAATGTTTAGAGTAGATTTTGAAAATTTTATCTTCAAATATTTATTTAACAATGAGATTTAAGTCAATTTTTGGATTTTTTGGACGGGATAAGGCACAAGTACCCCTAGACTATGAGCAAAATCTCAGGAATATACCTTAACTAAACTAAGATCCTATTACCCCTGAACTTTTTTTTTTTGTAATTTTATACACATTTTGGCTTACACAGAGATGTTTGGATGTCACATAAGCCAAAAAAAGGTGTACAAAATTACAAAAATAATAGATTCGAAGGGTACTAGGACCTTAGTTGTTAAGGTGTATCTCTGAATTTCGATCATAATCTAGAAAGCTACTTGTGTCTTATCCTTTTTTTAGACACCATTCACAAAACTTTAAAATTTTCAAATAAAATACATATATAAATACAACTTCTAATTTTAAAAACTCAAATTTTCAAGTTTTTATTTCAAAATTTAGGCCA
Source organism: Solanum acaule (assembly GCA_036250505.1). Taxonomy (NCBI): domain Eukaryota; kingdom Viridiplantae; phylum Streptophyta; class Magnoliopsida; order Solanales; family Solanaceae; genus Solanum; species Solanum acaule. The sequence goes on from JAJOOR010002956.1 coordinate 21,787, forward strand.
AACGATAGCTAAATATTTAGCTTAATTTTTTTAAATTCAAGAATGTTTTGTAGTTTACATTTTTTTTTTGTTTGCTCGTCCAGGGTAGGTGTATATATTGAAGTTTCGATTAAGTTCGAGTTATGCACTACTGGTGAGTGGTGAAGGTGGCGCTCCCCACATGGTGTTCTCTGTATCTAACGCTTTAATGCCAAATTTCTAATTAAGGGGTCGTTTGGTAGAGTGTATAAGAATAATGCTGAATATGATGTATTAGTAATGCAAGCATTAGTAATGCTTGCATTAATTATGCTTGCATTATTTCTTATACATTGTTTGGTTTGATGTATTGGAAATAGCAAGTCTTGTATAAAGACTATTAAAAAATATTTGTTTACAAAAATACCCCCACATTATTATTATTATAATTAATATTATTATTAATATTATTATATAATTATTATTATTATTATTAGGCTTAGAGGGTAGTTTTGTCATTAGTTAATCTAATGCATGCATTAAAACCATTGCATTCCTAATACCTAGAAATCCATGATATTAGCAATACGCATCTTAATACACAATAGAGTGTATAACTAATGCTTGATATAGTCCCACCATTAATACATTATCATATTCATAACTCTTTTTCTCTCTCTTTCAATTTAGAAACAAAATTTTAATTATCATTATTTTTTAAGAAAAAGAATTAGCTACTCCGCAAATGGCAGCAAAGTGAAGCAGGCTGACCTGGTTCATTCCCGCGTCCCTTCTCCCAAAAAAAACAATGGCCTTAATCCAACTTTGATTCTTTCCTCTTCACCAACTTCACCTCTCTTTCTCCAAATTTTCTATTCTTTTCTTCCTTAACTCACCCAAACGACTCATTCAACTCCACTCCACCTAAAATCAACCTTTTTTTGCCCTCTCAAAATCATCACATGACTCTCTGTTTCTTCAATCATCATCATTAACCATGTCTTTCTTCTATTTCTCCTTCCTTCTCTCCCTTTTTATCTTCCCTTCTGCTTCTCAATCCCTTAGAGGTAAACCCCTTTTCCCCATTTCATTAACCCCTTTTCAAAAATTTGATCTTTTTTTCAAGATTTCAACTTTTCTTGTTTTTTTCAGGTGTTCTGATTGATTGTGGTGCTGTAGTTGATTATGTAGTTAATGAGCAGAATTGGGTGTCGGATTCTGGTTATGTATCAGCAGGAACACCCAAGAATCTTACAGTTGATGTTCTTGATTATACACTGTCAACTGTCCGTACATTTCCATTGAAGAACAATGTTTTCAAGAAATTCTGTTATGAGGTTCCTGTTTATCGTGGAGGGAAGTACTTGGTCAGGACGACGTATTTCTATGGTGGGGTTAATGGGAATTTGAATCCTCCTGTGTTTGATCAGATTGTTGATGGGACTTTTTGGAGTCCGGTGAATACAACTGAGGATTATTGGAAGGGAATGTCTTCATATTATGAAGGGATTTTTAAGGCGGTAGGGAAGACTATGAGTGTGTGTTTGGCTGCTAATAGTTTAACGGATTCTGACCCTTTTATATCTGCTTTGGAACTTGTTTTGGTGTCGGATTCTTTGTATAATTCTACAGATTTTAATATTTATGGATTGACTTTGATTACAAGGAGCAGTTTTGGGAACAATGGATCAATTATCAAGTAAGTTGGTTCACCTATCTGGACCTAAAGTTGTTAGCTTTGACTAAAAAAGATTGCTTTTGATTTGATTAAGTTGGTATTTTTGAGTTCTGATTATGATTCCTGAATTTCGAGATGCAATTCAAATACATTTACAGTTTATGTAGAACTGAATCCCAATTCAGGTGTTGCAATGGTTAGCAATTTATGTATTTCAATCCCTATTGATCATCGACTTGCGCCTGAACTTTAAGATTTTAGAAGTTCTTTCAACTTTCAATATAGAATCTGCTGTAATTTGGTTTAAGTAGTCTGAATAACTCCTTTGATTACAATGTGAATTGAAACCTTTGAGCCTTTAAGTTCTTTCTAGTGCTCATTTGGAATAGGTTATGGCCTGCAACCGAATCTATCCTTTCTTCGTTTGTCCTAAATTTATTATAAGGAAGAAAGAAAAATGCCTAGGCATGAGTTATGCTCTTTGTACTAACCAGATAACATCCATTTTAAGCATTTCTTTTTTAGCACATTCCTGGAAATTGTTCTCAATCATAACTAAAGCAATAATAATACCACCCCTAATATATATATAGTTGCTAAACTGTCTGAATGCAAATATACTCGAGTCTATTTGGTTACTAGTTTCAAAGAGGTTGTTAGAGGAATTAGTATCTGATTATATCATCCATGTTTAAACAAACGTGTTTCTTTTGGTTATGTTTATTGTAACTTCAAGCATTTTAACCTGCCAGATATCCTGACGATGAATTTGATCGTTACTGGGAGCCCTATGGACAACATTCTCCTGCAGAAAGTTTCAGTCATGTTTCTGTTTCTGGTATCTGGAATCACCCCCCGGAAAAAGTTTTTCGGACACGGTTAACAGTACCTAAGCCCGAAGCTATGGAGTTATTATGGCCTCCAGCACCTCTCCCAAACGCAACGTATTACATAGCTCTTTACTTTGCTGATGATCAAAATTCATTCTCAGGAAGAGCTTTCAACATAAGCATAAATGATATAGTGTTTTATCCCAACCTTAATGTTGCTCCGACTGGCATGGTTGTGTTTGCAAGTCAGTGGCCTCTGTCTGGTATTACAAAGATAACTTTAACTCCGGTGATTGGATCAAGTGTTGGTCCGTTAATTAATGCAGGAGAGGTTTTTGAAGTGTTGCCCCTCGGAGGAAAAACTCATACTCGAGATGGTAATCTGCTTTTCTTGCTTCTAATATAGCACTTGGATTAGCATGAGCAGTCCTCTAGGATTGCTTTTTACCTCATTTTCTATTGATTAATTACCTTTGCTACATCAATGTGATATATTTCTTACTGCAGTGATAGCTCTGGAAAAATTGAAGGAGAGCTTCAAGAATCCTCCCCCAGATTGGAATGGTGATCCATGTTTACCCCCTCAATACCAATGGACTGGAGTTACATGTGCTGGAGGATCACGAATTCGTGTTACTTCTTTGTGAGTTCAGATGTCTCTTACTCTATTAACCTCAAACTCTCCCACGCCACCCGCCTCATGAATAAGAAAAATGGGAAAAATGAATACCTTACCTTACCCCAACCCAAATTACGATTGGCCAACCTGTTAACTTGTGTTCCTTTCTCCTGTGTCTGCAGAAACCTAACAAGCATGGGTCTTTCTGGATCAATTTCACCTAGCATTGCCAGATTGACAGCATTGAATGGCATGTAAGTGAATATTAGTTTCTTAGTGCTCATATATTGATGGATGCAAATAGATTTCTTAAAAGTCTCGTACTTATCACAGATGGCTTGCGGATAATAATTTGACGGGATTTATCCCAGATTTGAGCTCATTGAGTATCCTGGAGACTCTGTAAGTAAAACCTTTGGTTTCTTTTGTTCTTCTTCTAAATTGCTGTTGCAATAATGCACTTTCTAATTATAGCCCAAGCTTTTGTGAAAAAATCGGAAAAAAAAAACTTGTGTAATTAAGTGTGTCTATTCCTAATACTCTCGTCTTTTATTTCAGACACTTGGAAGACAATCAGCTTAGTGGAGAAATTCCGCCTTCTCTTGGAAACATTATGAGCCTTAGTGAAATGTAAGTTCGTCTTTCCATAATAAAACAAAATGAGTTTGATAGATAATGGATTTTGGCCCCTCTGTCTGCATAGATTTCAGTTAGTAATCTGCAACACTTCTGTTTTACTCAATTATGGTTTCCCTATGATGCTATATTGTTTTTCTCAAATATAGTTGCCCTACGATGCTAGTATAAATACACTTTTTCTAGTATAGTAGCCCTACGATGCTAGTATAAGTACAGTTTCTATATCCACCTCAATGGATTTGCTAGATCTTCTCTCTGTCGGGAAGTGGGTGGTGGTGGTACACAGCGTCATTAGGCACATGCTAAGCAAGGGAATTAGGATTGTTGGATCAACAGACAGGTGGATGTGGCTATGCAGCACGGAATTAACTAAGTACCTCAAATAGTGTCTCTTAAGTAGTTTTCTCTTGGTATAGAGATCATTTTCAAAAAGGTTGAAGCAGGTTCTAGGAAAGTTTATGTCAGATACTTAAATTGATGGATAGTAGAGCAGCCATTGATCTCTTTAATGTGAGAATCCAACTGTCAAATCGAGGTTTTTATCACGTACGAGTGAGATGAACTTTTCCGCCTGCACATACTGTAATTTTATAAATCAATTGCTCAAGTTGGAAAAGGAACTAGAGATATCTCAAAGGAATAACAAGCTAAAAGGTACTGCTTGAAAATATGTCTAGGCGCCGAGAAAGGACTACTATCCAAACTCATGGTAAATGAGAGATGTACTTATTGACCTTTGTATTCATCTGCCACCTAGTTCTACTATTTAGACTACTGCAAAATTTATGTGGTACATGAGAAATAGGATCACAGAGTTTAACCGATGATAGTTCTAGTTTCTGGATGCAAGTGGTGAGGCTGTTATAGGGTGAATAATAGCTCTCAAACAAAGAAAGCAATGAGCCTGGTTACCACAGCTGTACATAGCTCAAGTTATTCTTGTTCGCTTCCGCAATAGGATCTCTATCACCATTAGAGCCCACGCGATAATACTCATTTTGTAGAGCTTCCACTACAAATCACTCATTTGATCAGAGCTTACAGAAGCTATTGTATGAAAAGCTAATGTTCTAAAGTCATTACCTTGAGCATCCTTGACTGCTTTAGACATAACGTCGCTCATAGAATTTCATTTCACACGGCACACATACTAATTATGTTTTCTTTTCTAAGAGACCACAACAGAGATATATTACTGATATCAAATGCGATCGAGGAACTTTCTTGATGTTGTATATGCTCATATGCTGAGGTAAAGTTAAATGACACATTATTATTTTTGTTGCAGCTTCTTGCAGAACAATAATTTATCTGGCCAGATACCAAGCAGTCTTCTTGGAAAACCAACGTTGAATCTCAGGTAATGAATCATTCATTAGCGATAAGCTTTTCGTTGCTTTTGCCTTTTGCTTTTTGTTCGAATATTAATCAAATTGCTTTAATTGTAGGATCACTCCTGGGAATCCATTGTTGTCACAGCCCCCTAAATGAGGAGATTGTCCTTGCTCCTTTGGACATTGACAAGTATAAAATATTCAGTTTTCGACATTAGATTTCAGAACCTCCAGTTCCTTTTTCTCAATATTTTTGAATTTTTGGTGAAAAGAATAATCTTCAAAGCTTATTATTTTGGAACTCCGGAATACACTCACCAAGACTAACTATTCAAAATGGTTTGCCAGCACATTGTCTGCCCAAGTAGTTTAGTAAAATGAAATTTTGCTGTAATTTTTTTGTGTGTCCATAGCTGTATATACAGTCATTCAAGGTAACTCAAAAAGTTGTGTTTTTGATTCATATATACTGAAAACTCAATTGTATAAACATGTTTGTAACTTGTTTATTATTGAAGTGATGCAAGAGCTTTTGTGTTGATTGTCGTAAAGGTAGCACCTAACTCAATCCAAAAACTAGCTCTTGTCCAAAAGTCCATAAAAGGTAATCACCAGTTCATTCTCCGACTAATGTGGGACTATAATCCACACTAACACCTCCTTCACTCATGGCCCAACTGGAACGTGGATCGAAAGCCTAAACAAATATGCATTTGACTTTGATACCATATATAGATATGACATCTGAGACTAACTCATATCTTTGTAAAGTGAATTACCCCTCTACAATGAAACCATCAATGAAGAACATGCACAAGAAATTGCAAACAAGTAGAGAGTACTATAGCCTTCCACAATTCCAAAAGAAATCCAAAGAGGCATATGCCTTGTTGGTTCACTATTTCTTTGCATGAAAACAAAAGCTAGAAAATGTTAGATTACAATAACTCTTGAAACTAGATAACATTAGCTTCACATACATGATACATTACAGGAACTGAACACATCAACATTGTAAGGTAAATTCATCAGATCCTACGACGAAAACATGTAATCTAAACTCATGAAAAGAAGAGAGAAATCAAAAGAAAAACCAAATCAAATAGTAAGAACATCTCTACACAATGACCAACAATGACAATGTTCATTTTTCACCTCTCTATTGCTCTTCCTTTTTTCTTAAGAGAAAACAGAGGAGGCAGAGCAGAGTTTTTCCCCTGTGAACAAATTGGCACATGAATCACAGGTCTAACTCTTAAAGTTTCTGATTTACGCCTCTCTAATGATCCTTTCTTAATCCTCTTCACATATTTCTCTTTGATTGATTGCCCTGTACTTTTTTCATTCTCAGCAAGTGAACTTGAAGAAGAAGAGGAAGAAGTCGAAGAAGAAGGCGATAATGAAGAAGCTCTTTTGTGCTTCAATCTCAACAACTCTTTCCATAAAACAGTACATTTTGGTGGTCTAGGAGAAGGATCTTCATCAATAAACCAATTTATTGGCCTAGTAGTAGTTTCTTCCTTACTATTTATGACCATGGCATTGTCCAAAATTTCCTTGTCAGCTTTTAAACTAATTTTGTTGAGCTTTTCAACATAATGCATTTGCCAATAAGGACGTAACTTACCCTCGAAGAACAGCTCATCTGCTGTGATCATGTTTTCATTGGTTAACTTACTCGAGAGGAACTCGAATTCAGCTGCACTACGCGTTGATCTGTCTTGTTGCTCTTTTCGCTCTTTCTCTGCTTGTTCATTTGGTGTAATGGATATGAAGTTTCTCTCATCAAGAAATTCTGAAGAGAAGGAAATTCGGGGACTAGATGTTGGCTCTTCGGATATAAGGGGACCTTCTAGGGAAACCATGTTACTAAAAGGGAGAAAAAGAGAGTACTTTTGAGGGAAATGTAGGTAAGAAGTTGAGTTTGTTGTGTGTTTTATAAGGGGAGGAAGTTTTAGAAGTAATGGCATTTGGAGTCTGGCACCAAAACGGACACTTTTTGAACCCTAACCACCAAAAGGGACTCTTTCTGAAAACACACCAAAACGGACAGTTTGCTCATTTATGAGTGATGGATGCGATTGGTGTGTGTTGTTGTATTTGGTAAAACTCTTTAGTAAATGTTTATGGACAGTGAGAATATTTAAACCAAGTGGTCTGGAGAAGCAGAAACAAATGGAGTAAGTTTATGTATTAGAATATGGGAACAGCACATGGACACCCTTTGGAGCTAAAGACAAGCCTTTTTTTTTCTACTATGGCATCTTTGGTGTCTTTTGATGGATTCAAATAATCAAGTAGCATAGGACAAGAAAGTATTACTTCTGTTTTTTGAACTCCCTAGGAGAAGAGAAGTTTCTACTTCTCTTGTTTGTTGTTTTTGAGTAGATACGCTAGTGAGGTGGTGTGAGTAGTTGACTATTGGGGTACAAGGAAAGGTAGATGTAGGTCAAATTTGGAAAGGTAATTAGATAAGACATGACCCTAGATAGGAGGATATGGAGGTTGAGGATTTCAGTAGAAGATTAGTTGAGCATTGTCTAGTTTTCTTTATCAGTATTATTATTATAACTAACATATATGCTATCTTGTTCTTTGATTTTATTATTACTTGTTTCTTTTGCTTCGATTATCGTATTATCAATTATGTGTTGTTACTACTGTTCTTTTCTTCATTATGTTCAACATAACTGTTTCATTGTTGTATCTACCCTTTCATACTTGATTTTATTATGTTTTACTTGAGCTGAGAGTCTCTCTACCTTCACAAGGTAAGGATAAGACTGTGTAAACACCACCCTCCCTAAATCCGGGGATTACACTGATATGTTATTGTTATTGTACTCCCTCCGTTTCAAAAAGAATGGTCTCCTTTCCTTTTTAGTCTGTTTAAAAAAGAATGACATCTTTCCTTTTTTGATAACATTTTAATTTCATATTTCCACGTGACATATTTAAGGCCACAAGATTAAAGGGCAATTTAGTACATTTGACATAACTTTAATTTAGGACCACAAGATTCAAAAATCTTCTTTATTTTCTAAAACTTTGTGTCAAGTCAAACTAGGCCACTCTTTTTTAAACGGAGGAAGTATTACTTTTGGATGAATTCTAGGCTACACTAGTATTCAGCATAAACTGTAACGGCAAAGAAAAAGCCTGGGAATATTTAAGGAAGGTGGTTGAGTCAAGTCATAAATGTCACTATTCATCAACATAATGAACCTAGTTAAATTATGTTTATAGAGAAGTCAATCTAGGGATTAATTTGAGCAAAATAGTTGGTGAATTAGGATGTCATTTTCTCAGATATCAAAATGCCCATGATTCAATAACCTAAGACTAGTTTAGTTATAATGACAAAGCTATTTCATTATTAGTGACATAATGAGAAACTATGTGGCCCTCATCTACTTTTGGCATAGGTGCAGCTGCACTTAATTTTAACTTTCACCATATAAGTATACATGTAAATTTGACAAAGACTTTATAGTTGAATTTGCAATTTTAGTCCCTCAAATATCGATAAATTGCAATTTCCGTCCTTGTTATATCTTACTAAACAAATATAACCTTCAATTAATTGAGATGTGTATCTTTGATTCATTTACTGGCGAATCTTCATAAATTTTTAAAAATATATACCATTCCATCATTTGACTACCCTTGTATTATGTTAAGTTTGTACATTAGTCCATACTAAAGGGTAATATAGTCATATATTTCACCAACTCTTTATTATAGATTCACCTATATTTTGTAGCATTAAAACATTATACTAAAATAAACTGAAAAATCAGGAGTATCAATTAGTCAAAGGGAGAGGGTGCTTTATTAGTTTGACCCTTCATATAACCTAAAGAGAGTTCATAATAATAACATGGGAGGACTTCTAGGCATGTGGTCACATGAGTCTAGCCATGTGAAACTATGCAATTCCCAATTAAATCAAAGTTAATGATCTTTCTATTTGACAAGATTACCCTTTGAAGAAGTTTGTTTTTGGCTGGTCACTTTGTAATTTACCTCACATGGATAAGGGTAGTTTTGTCCTTTCACAAAGTTTACAATGTGGTACTTATCATGTCCTGGTCTTGGAAGAGCTTGCATTAAGATTTGAAACTTTGTAATGACCCTTATCCATTATGTTTGACGTTTGATATTCGTATTGAAGTTTGATTAAATTTGAATTCGTACAGTAAAGTCAAATGGAAGACAGAACGCTCTTTAGTAAAGATGGTTTTCATATTTAATAGACTCAAACCTGAAACGTCTTATTAAATTAAAAAATACTTACAACTCCATCGCAATTCTGATCGGTAATGACTCTTATCTAATCAATGACAGCTATGAAGACAAGGTGAATCCTTTTCATTATTACATGCATACATAGGTGTAATGACAAATTTTACTAATATTATTTTTCTTAAAGGCAGAGTACCTTTGCATGCACAATCAATGGCTCTGTTTAATTGTGATTAAGAAAATACTGATGAAGTTTAACAACGGCTCATAAGATAAATTGATATAAAATTTGATGATCTTGGGAGATGAAAAATATGATTAATTTTTTTTTTCATTTTTTATGTTATCTTTGGTCAATTTGCACATGTAGGTTACTTATTATCTAATTAAGTAGATGAAATGAAAAGGATGCTGAGAATTTTGATAATTATGAAATGATCTGTTTTTTCAAGTTTTGATTGTTGGAACCAGTGAGGAAATATATATAAGTTTATTGATCTTTTGTATTTTGAGAAATTGTGGATTTATATAATAAATATTATAATATACATAAAAGATGCATTTTTTAATACGAAATAGTAGTATATATTTCTCGTATATTTGGCTAACAAATTTAATTATTTTAGCTAAATATGTAGCTTGCCTTGATAAATATTTCCAATTCAAAAATTAACCCTCTAAAATAGTAATAGTGGAGAGTATTTTTATACCAAATTAAAAATAAATGTGAAGGTAGAATTTAAGATAGATCGAGTTAAAATATTATCGTGCAATAAAAATTGTAAACACGTAATTTTTGACCGAATTTAAGGTATTACACTATTTTTAGTACATAAATATTGCTTTTATATATAAATTAAATATTATATTTTCATCTTATTTTAATAAGTTTATTTTAAAAGATATGAAAATAACAAAAAATATATAATTTATGTTTTATTTTAGTTTAGTAAATAAGCTAGTATTTCTTATTTATAATTTATTATTAACTACTCAGTTTTTATTAATTTAAAAGTATATTATATTATATTATTAAAAATAAAAATAAAAATAAAAACCTAAAACTAACCTACCACTCACGTTACCCCACTACCCATACTCACCTCACATTACCCTCACACCACTCCACTCACTATACACCCATACACACGACATACAACCAACACACACATACACTACTATATTAATACTAGTACTACTACACAACACGGATATACATACAGAAGCACGGACAGAAACAAAAAGAAAAACGTACTACACTCAAGAAAACAAAAAGAAAAACTTTCCATTTTATTTTATTATCCTCTTAAAAATTCACCAACACATTCACATTCCTCTTCCTTTTTCATTATTATTTTCATATAAACACCATACATATACCACCACACACACCTACAAAAAATTTGTGGGTATTCTAATTGAGCTTCGGTTAAGATTTTGCGATATTCAACTTTACCTTATCTTTCTATTTATTTATTTATGGAATTTGATGTAATTTTATGACAAGTTCTTTTTATATTTTGTTTCATTCATGAATTTGATTGGAATGATTAATTTGTTAGTTGTTATATCTCTATTTCATGAATAAGGTCGCTTTAATCGATGATTTTTTTTTTTAATTTTACTTGTTAGTTGTGATCTCTTAAAAATGAATGGTTGTAACATTGTTTTTGCCTTCATGTAGATAATAATGATAAAGTAGGTATAGTTAGGCTAAAAAATAAATAAATAAATTATTGTTGTTTTATTTTATAAAAAAAATGAGTTTTATTTTTTACAATTCGTTGTTGTTTTGTTTGATTAGAATGTGTATGCCTAATTTTTTTCATTAACTTTAAGATTAAAATAAAATATATAATATGTGTATGTCTAATTTTAATATTAAATTTAAGAGTAAATAAATAATACAAAATAATCCAAAATTTTATATTGTATCCTAGGCATTTAGATTCATTTTACTTTATTTAGTTTTATGTATAAAGGAAAAAATATTTGTTTTTTTTAATGACTAGATGAGTTTTAGAAATATTAAAAAATATTTGTTTCGATTAAGAATGCGGTTGCGCATCTTTTTGGAGACATAAAAAAAAATCAAGGATGCAGTGATGCACCTTGTCCAATAATATAATTAAATTTTATTAATCTAAAGTAGAGACTTATATAATAAAAAAAAATATATTATTAGGTGTGATGCAAAGAAGACAGTTATGTCTCCAAATGTCAAGATCGAGAATGCAGTTATGCATCCGGTTTAAGACTAATAAAAATTCAACAATTAAAAAATAAGCAAACCATGGCGTATAGACACAAATTATCCAAAAACATATCAAGATAAGTATAAGTCAATAAAAGCGACCGTGCTAGAACTACGGGACTCGAGGGGTGCCTAATACCTTCCCCTCGGTCAACAGAATTCCTTACCCGAATTTCTGGTTCGCAGACTAATATAAAGAGTCATTTCCTTTTGATAAGGGATTAAACAAAAAGGTGACTTGGAACACTATAACTCAATTCCAAATGGCGACTCTGAAAAAATAAAATAATCCCTTAATCAATAACGTCACTTTAATTGGAAAAACCCTTACCGTCGTGCGCGAAAAGGGGTGTGACAAAAATAAGTACTGTTTACTTTTATATGGTAGAGGGAAAAGACAATGCAGCAAAGAATCGGAAAAACTCTTTTAATTTGGGGGGAAAAAAGGTAAATAGTGTTTATCCATATAAATTGTTATTATTTAGCAAATATTTTTGATAAATAACTTAAATTCTCAAATATTACAAAATACTAATATTTGGGTCATATCTCCATTATTTGGAAGCTTTTAAAAATTTAAATTCTACACCAAATTGTTACTATCTTTTACAAAAATATCATCTATAGTAGTTGTTTACATTGTATAACATAATTTTTTACGTGAATACCAAAGAAGTGATGAAATATTCAGTGAATATGAAAATGATGAGATGGTTGTTGATGAAAATGATGAACAACTAAGTCATGTGTTCGTCTACTTCATGATATATGGAATGATGATTGATGCACTTACTCTGAACTATCACATTGCTCTAGTGTCATACTTGTTATTTGTTGCAACAAAGATCCAATAAATTTTTTGTGGAAGTAATGATAGTTTTTAAAACATTTTCATTTCATGGGAGGCGAATTACATATTCATATCCACAATAAAAGAATTAGGGAGGCTCCCTTTCTCTTGATATCCCCAATCTTATTAAATTTTGGAAGTCAACTCATTTCACGGGCCTAGTGAAATGCAAAACAACGAAGAGGAATTCACATGAATTTAGGGTATAAATCATATTTCTTTAAAAAGGTGAAATATGTTTTCCAACTAGTCAAATACTATGGCTAAATACATAGTAAAATTTTATCCAAATTTTCACCCAAATAATATTTATCAAAAGGGAAGTGTTAAATGGCCAGAAAATTTAGTCAGAATTTGGCCAGAAAATTAAAAAAAATTATAATATTTTATTTATTTTAAAATAAACTGATCTTTTTTCCATTTTTTTGTTAAAATGTATTAAAGTTAAAAGGGTAAAAATGTTTTAAAAAGTAAAATAACATAAATAAAATCAAATTCTGGCCAAATTTTATGGTCAAATTTTTTTTTCCTTATAAATAATATTTAAAAATCTATGACCAAACGCTAGAATAGTATTGACTGGTGTGCTTTGCTGTAATTGAGGAACTGGAACTAAAACCAAATTGTATCGGGCAGGACAATTAAAATAAGTAGTTAAGAATTTAAAGCTTGTACTTTTGATTTGAAACAGTGAATTTAGTGAGCCCATGTACTAAAACTATTTTTATTTAATTTTGTTTGGTATTGTCTCCATATAATTTGTAGTAATGTATAACATGTCTTAAATGGTAAGGTTTAAGGATCGAGCAAACGTACCAAGATGAGTCAAATTTATTAAAGTACGTATTTAATGTCATCTTAAAATATTGAATCGAACTCACGAGCTCACTGTAGATTCATGTTCAATTAATATTTACTACAGAAAAAAAAAAGTTCAAAACACCTCTAACATAATATATCGAAAATAGCTTAAATTTGTTTTCCTTTCACCTATTAAACTCCAATTTTCGAGTAAAAATATTTACTTTCTAACATATAATGGATCATCATTTTTCTTAATGTTAATTTTTTGATTAATAATATCCATCTTTTAAAAAAAATAATTATGAGATGACATATGTGAGACGTTAGTTAATAAGTGACACTCATTTGCCCCCAAGTATAATAACCCAATCTATCCATCTCGATGCAGAATAATTAAAAACCATATATGGAGTTCTTTCTTTACGGGTTTCATTGAGTACTTCTTTATTTGGAACTGACAAAGAAGAGAATAATGGTGAAATTTGTTAATTACATGGGTCTGCTATTAAATTTAACATTCGTTTTTAACAAATTTGTTAGATTTAGAGGTAAAAGATTAAAATAAATACTTTCTATTATATATTAAAAACTATGTTGATCAAATGAATGATATTTAGGACCAAAATAAGCAACTCTATAAGGACCATTTTGACCATTTTCTTTGAATGAAACCTGCAACGTTTCATGATGATGTTATACTTTAATTAACAAGTTGTTTTAGTTTAAATCCCAATACTTAAACAGACATAAATAGTTTTATGTACATTTTATTATGGAATTCTTGTTCAAATAACACAATTTCTTATTTATTTTATACTTACAGAGTTTTTTCCAATTTGAATGTCTCTTCTTTCTTTTCTTTTTTTCTTCTCAAAAATATTTTCATAATACCATTGTTAAGAATCATATTTTATTTATTAAAAATATAAATAATGAAGGGAGACTGAAAGGCTGGTTTCATGCAAAAGAAGTGACTTTGCACCCCACCCCTACTTTTTTTTTTATTTTTTTATTTTATCTAATTGATGATTGGACTTGAAATATTAGAAGTCGTTTCGTAGGATGTATTAGAAAAAATAATGCATGTATTAACTTTGTATATTACTAATATGTTGTTTGGTATACTTTTTCAACATATATGTATCTACAATTCATAAGTTATACACTCTATTTAACATAAATACATGACAAACTATAATATTATCAATGAATGCATGTATTACCATGGTTAAAGATATATATAATTATCCTTCAAAATCTTTTATTCCTCATTCTTTTTACTGTATTTGTAGAGAATATTCTGTAAACAAGAGTATAATTTTTTAGAAATAAAAAATGCATATTATTTTTAATACATCAAATTAAATAGTGCATAAAAATTAATCTGAACGCACATAATTAATGTCAATATAAATAATACTATCACTATCATCAATATACTATATATATTTATACTATTCTTATATATCCTATCAAATAATCTCAAAAATAGCTTGGTACAATATGAAACATTATTTATTCATGCAAAGTAATAATATAGTCCGATGTATCCTCCAAAATTTAAATGGACAAAGAAAATAGAAAGGGAATTAGAAATTTATATAATTTGAGTTCACCAAAATAATCTATATATAGTCTATACTATATAATATATCCACATACTTTAGCCGCTAGCCGAATTAATTATTTCATACTAATTAAAGAGTTTTAAATTCTATAATACTAAGTTAACGGCTAGTTTATATTAGCTAGTCAACAACTAGTTTGATTATTTCAATTTATGAGTCAAATAAATAAATAATAAATAGATAAAATAAGAAGTATTTTTGTTTAAGTTATTCATTAGTTATTATCACGAACCAGAAAAATCTTATTGCACCCTAAGGAAGTGTGAATTTGATAGTCTATGCTTGGGCATAAATATATATCATGATTATAAAAATTAATTTCACAACTCAAATTCATAACTTATATATTACGATCTCTCAAGCCTCCCTTTGAATTATTTTAGACTTTTAAGTGTAAATACAACAGTAAAAATGAATAACCCCTCAACATATGGTCGAATACATCATATGTATTGTGGTCTCACCCACAACATTCTTTAAAATTAAAAGGTCCTTTTTAGTTTTTGGTAAGCTGCTTTATAACGAGGTCCAATGTTTGTGTGTTTTATCCAAGAACGAAATGAATTAATTATTCAAACTATATAATAGGACAATTTCTGACAACATTATATTAGTCAACAACAATATCTTTTTTGGTCATTGTACTCAGCTCCATCAAATCTAAATATGATGGTTGTCTTTTATTATGAATTTTGTTAGACTCTTATATTTTTACTAATATAAATATTAATACATTTAGTTTGGAGACCCTATGAAGATATGAGATCTTAATAATTCACACAAAATTAGAATTTGGGATCTTGGAGATGAGAGTCTTGATTTTGGGGAAATTATAAATTGGGTGAGCTTAAATTATGATAAATTGTTTAGGTTCATTTAATCTCTTTTACGTGAAAGAAAGGGGGAGGGAATTACATGTCTAAGAAATAAACAAAGGAAAGAAAATTTACTCTATACTTCACTTTTTTGGGAACCGTATCCCAATATTCTCCTTTTCCAATTAGTTTTACGATCTATATGCTTTCTCTTGGTTATAAATTTTGAAGTTAAAACTTGAAAAGTTGAGTTTTTAAAATAAAGGTACAACATATTACTTTTTTTTTTTAATGTTTTGTGACTGGAAGTGAAATTTTTCTCCCAAAAATTGATTTGAACTAGTTCTTGGGAACTTGAAAATATTGTAAAGATATATTTCCAATTTTTTTTTTAAAAAAATAATGATCAAACAAATATTTTAAAAAATTGCTAATATGTTTTGAATTAAAAAGGGTAAATTTTTTAAATCACATAGTTTTAATATGAAATTACAATCTATCCCTCTTTAGTTTATAATTACATTAATCCCTTAAAAAGTAACACAAACCGGATACATAATATGTAGCTCGGATACATTAAAGAGTATCTCAGATACATTATAACATAAACCAGATACATAATATGTAGCTCGGATACATTAAAAACAAGCTCGGATACATTAAAAACTAGTTCAGATACATTATAAAATAAATCGGATACATAATATGTAGCTCGGATACATTAAATACTGGCTCGGATACATTAAAGAAATAAGAGATTTTAGAGGTTCTTAGAAATAGAAGGGAATATTAGAAATAAGGGAAACATAAGAAGTGTATTTCAATAATTTTTAATTGTCAATTTATTTAGGACTTGTACCTACATGTTAATTGCCCATTGCTTTCGCTTGGGCCGCATAGCCCAACTCCAACCTTGGCCCAATTATAATGGGCTTGGTTACCAATCTGTTGATTATTGACAACTTATGGGTCATCATGAGAATGTAAAATTGTTCATCAAAGTATAATAGTATACAGGGAAAATTGTATGAACTAGCAAACTATTGATTCAAATTAAATGCTATAACCATAGTTTATTTTAATTGTAATTCGCAGCAAACATCCCCTTTTTTTGTCATCTGATTCGATATACAATTAGCCATTTTATACATTTCGGTATAAAATGTATAAAATGCATTTGTGTTTGTATAAAGTGAGAGAAAAGTGTATATACAAATACGAATGCATATATTTTCGTCCTATACACTTATAATTATACAAATACAAATATTATTATACAAATTACAATGTATAAATGAATTTATACAAAACTGAACAATTTGTATAAAACTAGATGTTTGTAGCGAATTATACAAATCAAAAGCTCCATAGCAAACATAAAATTTGTTATAGAGCGCAATTATGCAAACTATAGCTATAACATACAAATATGATTTTTATGTTTGCTATATGTGAAAGTTGCTCTAGTATATATCGTACGTGATCAGTGTATTTGTCATTCTTTCTCTCTTTTTTTTAATCTGATATTTGATACCTGCTTTGTAGTTTGACTGAAGTTTGAATCGCGTCTTGCAAGGTTCATTTTCTTTTTATTTCAAGACTTCATAAGGGCCTATGGCCTAGACGTGGCAAATATGACTGATCCAGTTGGTATTATTATACCAAGTAAAATGTTAGAGAGTTTTTTATCGGATTCAGGACCAATTAGCTATTGTTACAAAGGTCTAGGGATTAGAAAGAACGTTTACACAAATTATGTCGAAACTTTGGCTATTAGTAATCTCTCATTCCATTTCTCTGTTCTAGTATCTCATCCCCTTCTAGTTACCTTCTCCTATGTTAATCTCTATGTAGTTAGTGAGTTACTACTTTGTTGTGCGACTCTCTACATTGTAACTTGTATTTAGCGATAATAATATATATCAGTGCTTCGATTGGCAATCAAATTTATTTCACTATTCATCATCTTTAATGGTACCTTAGGGGTGAAGCAACTATACGATTTACAAATTTGATTAAATTCAGTAACTAATTCAATCAAAATTTTATTTTTATTTCAAGGAATCTATTGAATACACACAAATTATTAATTTAAAACTGAATAATTCAAATAAGCTAAATTTATAAATCCATAAACTTTAAATCCCGATTTCACCTCTAATACCCACTCCACTTTGCACCATATTGGCAAAAATGACCCAAAGTCTAATAATTTGATGGTTTTAATAATATCTATTCCCTCACCTCTATATGGTCTATATTTTATACGTTTTGTCGACCTTGGAAGTACAAGGAACTTTTCAACGTACGATGAGACATGCAACATATTATATGTTACATATATAACTCCTACGCGCTACGACACTATTTAAATTAAAATCTTCGTTCTACCAACTAAACAGGAATCTAGCTACTATAACGAATGAAAAAAAAATAAAAAAATCAACAATATATATACTGGAAGCTTCCTTTTAATATAATTCATTCCTTAAATGAGGTGATGAATTTGACTTTTCTGAAGGAATCGCTTTTTAATGAGTTGAGATGAACAGTTTACTGTATATATCAACAAACACAAAGTGTTAGGATTCTGATTTAATAATTTCAAATGGTAATTAAAAACTTTTAAATTTAATAAAAAAAATTTAACACAATTACACTTTTGAATAAGAATTCATTAAATCTGATTAAACTGTAACCAAACTTCTAACTCCGCTCCAATATAATGAAGTTGGAGATTAGTCATTTTCCGTGCATGAAATCTGGGACTAACTAAATTTGGCTCCATTGAAAAATTCATTAAATTATGGGATTTGTCCCTAATGTGTCCCCGTTAAAACTTCAATCTAGTATGTTGAGATTTGTGTGTTCAAGTAGAAGCTTAGTACATCACCATCACCATTAAGTCGGTTAGAAATTTTTATTCATAATAACGATGAATGAAAATATTATTAATCTTTCTAATGGTTCACAAATATTCTATATTCAGTTATTAATCTAAAATATATTCAATTTACTTCTCAAACTAACATGATAAATCTTTTTCTGTAAAGCTGATTTTATACGAAGAAAATTTAGGGTATTAGTTTGAGGATCGTTCTTTAAGCCAAAAACATAAGTTTAGGATATATTTTTAGAATAATACATTGATGAAGGATATGTATGAGTCATTTTTGATATGTTAAAGATATTTTGACTCTTTTTCGTAGTAAGAAACACATAATCTAAAACGTCATTCGTTATACCAATATAGAGATATAGAAATGGAGCTGAGAAACTTCTTAGAAAATTTTAAATTATATGGTCGTCCATCAAAATCATAATCAATATATATTTATTCAGCTGAGTGATGATTGCTGGAAGGTGGCAGTGATGAAAGGCGCTTTACGTGCACATATATGCGTGTGAAAATGGCAAACTTAGAGGACCACCTACATTTAATGGCCGATTCGTGATTAAAAGTTTATGAATTTTTGTAAAAATAGCAAATTTATATATAGAAAATAGTCAAATATATAACAGATAAATATATAATAATTTATATAAAAATTATTAGATTCTCGCAAATCCTTATATTGTACTCTAGGTCCGCGTCTACCCACAGACATCATATATACTTACAAAAGGCAGCGTAAAAGGCTTATCAATTGAGCTGTCTGCTTTGTTACCCACACATGTGAAGCTTCCTTAGCTTTTCATTGACAATTTGTGCTTTCATATGGATAAATTGTGGCATGCATCTATCTCTCACGATGTCTTTGGTCTACTCCACAAATGTTTGAACATCCTGTAGATTTAAAATTTAAAGTTTATAAATTTTTATGATTAGAAATGAAGTTGGGAGTGCATTAAGGGATTCGTATTTAGAATTATTGGAAAATAAATTGCATATATAAAATTAAAATTATTTTTTATGCATGTAATAGATGCTGAATTAGTATTTTGGTTTGTTTGTGTATTTAATTCTTTATACGTTAATATTATTAGTGAAAATTCTTATTCTCTTTGACAATAACACTCTTAGTTAAGTTACTACTAATATATAATGAAACGTGACAAATAAAAATGAAGTGGAGTATATATTCACTTTACTTGTTGTACTTTATTTATTTTAATAAAATGTAAAAATGTGATAGCTACGGGACTAAAAATTCTCTAAATGAAGTCTGTGCCACCTCCAAACGTAACTCCTATTAATTTCTTCATTTAATGCTGCATGTGGAAAAAACCTTTAATCGTAACATAGGTTTAAAATAAGTTATAAATATTTATGTAGCTATAAATCATCACATTAGAGGTAATAAAAAGAAAATTTTAAAATAAATTATTATTTCAAATTTACTAGCTAGCTATAGTTCAAACTATCAAACGTATGTAACTTAAATCCTTCTCTAGATACACCAGTCTTACTATACAAACAATTTTTCCCAGACATCTTTTCAAATCTTTCTTAAAATGATTATCATATCCCTTATACATTACTAAAACACAAGGAAATAGTAACAGACAAAATTCTATAGTTATATAAAACGGTGAAATTTCTCATGCTAATTCTGTTTAGCTATGAATTAATATAAAAAAATTCAATTATCTAAAATCTTTTTAGCGACGAATTAACTGAGAATTACTGATAAATTCCATATTTTGTTGTAGTATATTACTTTTACTTTTATGTGTTAATAGTTTGAAGTGGAAGTAGTGGATGTGATCGAACCAAAGTCTAATCTATGTCACAAAATTTAGATACAATTCCAAATTGTATTATTTATAATTTTCTTATCCAAAACAAGGTACCCTACTTTAGAATAGTCATTTAATTTGATAGCATCATGTGATGCTGCCTGGTCGAAGGGCCAATATAATACAGAGCTGGTACGGTGGACCAACTTTACAGTACCAATATAACGTACATAACATAACATGAAATCTATATATCATCATATTCAAAATCTACTTTGTAAATCAGAAATTAAATGATATATATATATATAGCCTCATAATTGATACTTCTAGTGTTATGTGTACAATTATCTAATGTCCCACAAAACTATTTTGTAAACCCTACTAATTTGCTTATTGCCTCCTAGTGTAGGACCTCCAACTTCTAATCATAATAAATTCAACCACTTCCAAGTTCCAACTATTATGTCAATCTTTTTCATGGTGCATTTGGTACGGAAAAATATATTTTTAAGTGTGTAGTAAGTAGTAAAAAATATTATTTCATGAATATTTATATGTTAATGTAGCAAAATCGTGTGGAGGCAGGATGAGATGAGAAGTGGGGTAATTATATTCAAGGGTGAAATGGTCAAGAAGCGGGGGTTGGGGATTGGATGGGTGTGGGGAGGAGTCTAAGGAAACAATGAACTTAATGTCATTTATTTTTCCTATTTCGTTTAGGAAAGTCATTTTATTCATTTTTTTAAGTAAGTTATTTAATTTTTTTAGACAAAATATTTTGAATAACCAACATATTTCTGAAAAATATTTTCCTTAATAGCAAACACACCCTAAAAGGTTGACTTTTATTTTATAGATATTGAGAGAAGCCTCTATAGGAAAAAAAATGAAATTGCTGAATATATATACGTCAACCCCCTTTTTATATATATATAGAATTTCTACAATAAAATTAAAATTCCAAAATTAACGTACATATACGTTTACAATCGAATTAGTTCAGACTTTTCAAATTACCTAACCAAACCAGTTATATCGAATTTTAAAATTTATAAATCAAGTCAAATCAATAAAAATTAAGGTTTTCAATCTCAATTTTTTAAAAGATTTTTAATTTTCTCGAATTTTTCCTGATGAAGTCTTTGTGGCGCAAATATATGATCGATAATTAGTCGGTCTTCATAACATGCATATTTCTTTTGTCAATATTTTTTGAAGTCCAAGAATAGGACTGCTTGGTGTGGAAATACACAATTAGTTCCAAATTTTACAACAATATAGGATTATGTCAAGAAAATTCACGTGTGACCTGTTTTCAAAAAATCAAATTTTATTTAGAAGTAAAGACTTTATAGTAAACATATGAATCTACCAATTGGACTTGATAAGTACAAGCGTAAAATTATTCCATATATTGTCATGACACGATCGTGTGATCCCTAAAGTCAAAATTATGATGAGAAAAAAGATAGCATTTATTTAAAGGTGACAATGCTAGTTTTGTCGGTGTTGACTATGAAATTAATTAGATAGTTGAGAAAATTATAAATATCAAATTCAAGAAGATAATAGGAACATAAATTAAGTTAGATAACATGAAAATTATGGCGAGATGAATCGAATTCTATGTATTTTTAATAAAAATTAATCTGATTTCAATAGTGAGAACGTGAAGAACCTCCAATATGAAGTATTTTATTTTCAATAGTCATTAATCGAACTAATGAATTTTAACTAGTAAATTATTATTTAGAAAAGAATTTTTACTAATATCAATCATTGTTATAATTTTTTATGTTATCAAGGTATTTTTATATGTTATAAACCATAATCTATCAAGATTACAAATTTACTTTTTTTAAGGAGAGTTATTGTTAGTTATTTTTTAATGATGCAATATTATAAAAATGTATGTATATCATCGACTTATCTTTTAAAATTTCTTTTTTTGGGTGAATTTTGGATGCAAAGATGAGGGAAATGAGAATAGAAAAATACAAGATGGAGAATCAAACTTTAATCAGCAAGATAAAAATTTAGATAATCAACCAACTAAACTATTAAAATTTTTTGTATTATCAACGTATATACAGTAAATTATCAAGAAGAGAAAACCCATTCTATTTTTATAGAAGATGGAAAACATGAGCAATTTAATTCTAAGTTTCCGTAGTTTGAATGAATTTGAAATTCAAACTAAAGAAATTTCGAAGTTGTTTCCTATAATAAATGTCACACCGACCTTATGTCCAACTAGAGAATTTTAAAACTATACTCAATCTTTCCATGGGGCACATGGAATTAGAATCTTATATATTTACAAAACTCATTAATGCCTGTACGACCCTCTTATAATTAATTTCAACTCAAAACTTACTTATTACTACATACCGCCTTTCATTTTACTTGGTCTTGATTTGAAATTGTTCTCGATTAATTACACTACAGAATAAATATGTTATTGAAAAATATAGTATTTATTGATCCTAACTACATCGAAGTTGGGCGTCATTCAGAGAGAAGTATTCAATACCAATTATCAGAAAAATAACCTCATTCACTATACGATATTCTTTGATGTAGTACTACTACTTAGATTACACATACAATATAGAGTCGTACGAGACAAATTACGGAGTACAAATTCCAAGAAGCTCCAAATTTCGATGGAACAAAACAGAAGGGAAAAATCCAAATGAGTGATCCATTAATAACATCACATGCAACTCATTAAAATTACTTAGATCAAGACACAACGGCTAGGTTAAAACTATATAATAAAAGAAAATAAGGAAAATAAACCAACAAAAGGTTAAATTCCTCATCTTCCATCAGTCAAATAACGCACTAAATAAAAACAAAAAAAACTTTAGATCCCCAATAGCTAATTAATTAAACTAGAAACTAAACACAAATACTCTTATCTTCTTTTTTTCTTCCTTATTTACCCTTGCAAAAAAAACCAACATTAATTAAATATTCGTTAAATTTCATTACTAACCCAAATTTTTACTATTAAATAACGTCGTGATTTTGAAGCATGGAATTTTTGCAATGTGCAATTGCTCCTTGAATTGCATTTTGTAGCTCCTCCATAGTAGACGAATCTGATGAATTTCCACCTGTCATCATCTTATTGGTCGGCGGCGGAGTGTTGTACCCACTTCTACTAAGGATCCCTGAATGGCTAGGCGATGATCTCATCGACGAAGGACAGCTTGACACGTAGCTTCTTCTCCTTGGATACCTCAAATTCCCAGAAAATGAATGTGAAATTGTTGCATTTTGAGTACTTTCTTTGATCATAGAACAAATATTCTCTCTATTTTTGCATAACGTTACCGTACGTGACGAAACAATAATTTTCTCCGAAGGCTTTTGTGATAATTTCTCGTATAATGGTTTGACTTTCTTCAAGTACTTACGTATGACTTCTCTAGCCGACGTACTCATCCGTCTCACGGACGATGTCTGAGCAGGCAGAGATCCTAAGATCCCGTCAGAATCATTGATAATAGTCCGGTTACTCTTATTAGAATCCTTGCGGAACACGGAAGAGAATCTCGCTAGCGAAAAATTCAAGTACTTATTAGTACTACTACTACTACCCGCCTTCTTGACGGAGCCCGTATTAAGGCGCTTGAACTCGTCCTCCTCTGTGACAGAGCTAGGACGTGATGAATCACATCCATCAGGGAGGAGGACGAGGTCACCAGTACTCGAGTACGAGTACTGGGAGTCGTTGGAGCTACCACTGCTTCCCGTGGAATCACGGGAAGCAGTGGTTGTGGTATCAGAGGAGGAAGAGGTCGAGGATGAGGCTAGAAGGAGAGTACTAACCATAGACAAACGAGGGGATTGATGGAGTGGAAGGAGTTGTCCTTTGTAGAAAAGTTCGTCAGCGGGGCATATGTTAGGGGAGATTTTTCGACTACGTGGAGAAAGGGGAATGGTGAATTCGAAATCGGAAGATGAAGATGAATGAGTTGGAGAAGAAGGAAGAGTGTAAGATTTAGGTTTTCTATCGGTTCTTCTTCCCATTGTTTTTTATGTAAAGAAACTACATTATGGATATTACAAGGCTATGGAGGTGAAACCAAAGAGAGGGGCAGGCAGGGAGAGAAGTGGAAGAAAAATGGCTTCTTATATGGTGCACATGTTGAGACTTTAATTTATGGAGGAAAGTGTAATTAAAAAGGGTCTAAGCTTTTTTTTAAGAAATGGAGTGTTGGTACTTTCTAAATAAAATAATTGATGGAACAATAATTATAGAACTAATTAAAGATTGAACTCTGGGTTAATGTTTTAGCAACTTATGTCCTCCCATCTACATTAATAATGAATTTTTTGGGGGTGTGACTTACCCTTTTAAAAATCACTTACAGCGTTTATTTTTACTTATCATATCTAAACTTGTACTCATATAATTATGTTATCACATTATTTCAATTAATTGATGTTTATTTAGGAGTATTAGGATTTGAAAATTAATTTTAAATAATAAATAATAAATAAAATATGAGGAAAAATAATTATTTCCTTTGTCTCAATTGATGTAGCACTTTTTGTTTTTCGAGAGTTAAATTGTTTAAGTTTGACCGACGATTTACGTATGGAATCTTCAAATTTTTTGAA
The DNA here is from genome assembly GCA_036250505.1 of Solanum acaule. NCBI lineage: Eukaryota > Viridiplantae > Streptophyta > Magnoliopsida > Solanales > Solanaceae > Solanum > Solanum acaule. The sequence goes on from JAJOOR010002956.1 coordinate 46,759, forward strand.
ATGAAATTTATATATTTATAAACTACGTAAAAAGTTCTATAAGTCACAATAATTGACAATTCAAAATATTTAAAAGATGTATAAAAAATTTACGGTCAAAGATAGACTTGTTTGAATCTTAAAATTCGAAAAGTATCACATAAATTAAAATGGAAAAAGTATTTTCTTTGATACGTTTAGAAAAAAAATCTATTTTGAAATAACGGAAGTAAAAGTATACAGAGGGCAGAGAGTTAATGACATTAATTAATGACAAGTCAATATTTATTCTTTTATTTTCTTCCAAACTTTTCTTAAAATTAGAGATGGTTGAAAAAATTATTGAAGAGATCAATGCATTTAAATTTCGATAAAAAGTTAGACCATAATACCAGATACTTGATAAATACTTTTTATTTTCGAGTACAATACTTGATAAATACTTATTTCTATCGAATATTTATATCTATCTAAATAATTAACCTCAAATATCAAAAAATCAACGAGAAAATACAAATCAATTAATCAATGATTAATTATTAAAAAGTGTATACTCAATCTTATATTCATATTCTGAATGTAGTTTCAAAATGTTGCAAGTAATTTAGGTATATATAATTATCATCAGTGTTCACTTTTTCTTTTCCTTTGAAAGAATGAAAGGAGTTGAACACATTTAATTCCAAAAAGAGATTAGAATTAACATTTGATTTGACTCGATGCAAACCGAACCGACAAATCGGACTTTGCCATTAAAAAAAGGACATAATACAACTGTTAAGTTGGCTTTAACTTAATCACAATTAAGAAGATAATAACCATACACCTGTATACACAACTGTTAATTTGGCTTTTAACTTAATTACCATTTAGAAGACGACAAAATCCAACTAATTATCTCATCCTATATAGGGACAATACAACTTTTCTTTATAACCATTTATTATTTGGAGTATTTCACTTGCCTAACTAATTCAGATTTATTTAGTGTGAGGTGTTCTCCATCAAAAGTTTCTTCATTTTTAAAGCTTAAATTTGAATTTTTTAATAAAAAGATAGAAAATCACATTCACTCTCCATGTTTTTTTGTTGGTGAACGAGACGACAATAAAAGTTTTTTTTGTATAACTATATGGTATATTTGGAACGTGTTTTAATTTTTCGATTAATTCAGATAGTTTCTATATATAAAAAATTTACATGAAATAAGTTTATTGTTACGTTTTCTATAAGAAATTTCTTCATTCCTAGCTAGGATTTGAACCTGATCACTCTTATTAAGAGTAAAGAAATTTTGTTCATTTCATTGCACCCCTTGTGATTAGACAATAACACTTATTCTAGATATTTCTCCAAAGGGTGGTAGGTTAAATTAAATCCAGAAAAAAGGAGATGGGGTTGGAGGATTCATAAATGTGGTGAGAATTAGGGTATACAAAAATGAAAGAGGGGGATGGTGGGGAATTGATTTGAATTTTTTTGAAGAAAAATCACATGGGAGATATACATATAATATTGAGAAGTCCTTCTCACTTCTCAGCTATAATATATAAGTGCATCTGTCTTATAGTCCATACATGTGCAGGGGCGGATACTAGGAACGATAATGTTCACTCGAATTTATTCAGTAAAAATTATATTATATATATAAGATATAATGTATATATTAAGAGAGATTTTGAATATTTGAAATTAAGATTTGATGTTGACTAGTGATTTTGAGATTCAAAATCATCTTGAGACTTCAAGTTCAAAATCCACGGCTCGGGCTCTTGTTGCATTTACTCAAAGGTGTCACGTGACTTGGACGTTAAAAGTGGAGGGCCTAACTAAATTACTCTGTTGGATTTATGTCTTAGAACTAGTGAGTACATGAGGGGACCATCCTAAAGGATTAATTTATCTTCAAAATTTTAGACTATGATATAGATCAATATATTTTAACATGTCATACTAAAAAAACCAGTATTACAATTTACGTGACATATTTTTAATTTAGTCAATTTCAAAAGAATATCTGCTTTTTATAACTAGAAACAATTTACTCACAAGAAAATAACTTACAATCACACAAATCTTTAAATTTTCATATTTTGAATTTAGTCAATTGTTATCATATAAATTGAGACGATGAAGTGCTACATTTCCTAAATTCATTTGTTATAGACAGATATACTTGTATATATACCCTCTAACTTTATTTTTAATGTGAGCCAGAGATGTATATATAATATTAATTACTATGTGCATAATTGAACTACTTACTTTATAGGTGTAAAGAGAAAATAACAACCATAATTTTATGTGTTTTGTAGTGCATGCTACAATATAATTTATATTGCATGACGACAATCTGGTAGGCAAGATATATATGTGACAATTATTTCCTCATTAGTTTAATTTCACGTGACTACAAAATAATTTAGTTAAAATGATTTTATCAATCTATAACAAAAATATCTTTAAGATTATCCTAGCTAGCTATATACTATGCACAATAAAACTTTCTAAAATAATTTGTATAGTTTTCTAATTAACATACAATAACACATCTTCTCCTCCTCCTCCTCTCTCTCTTTTTTCAGGAGAAATAGAGGAGGGATTATAAGGTGAGGAACTGAACTCTCACCGACGAAGTAAAAGTTAAAGTAGTTAATTAATTGAGTTACATATTAACATTTACCCGCTCATATGCTAACTTTGATTGTCATACATAAAGCGCAATAAGTTGATTTTTCAGATGTTCACTCAATTAACAATTATTATTTCATGAGAAAATCACTTTTTTTTAAATTTTAATTTTCTTCGGTAAAGAAAGTGATTATTGATGCTTTATGAAACTAATTACTAAAAAAAACCATTACTATATTTAGTAATTAATTAGTGACAGTAGGATTATGATGGGATCAAGTTAAGTAATATATGCATGCATAATAAAGGCAAAGCTTGTAGGCTGTGGTAATCAAGTGTAACACTTTGTGACATAATTTTATATAATTAAGTATTTGCATTGTATCAAATCTAATTAATGATTATTATCAATCTTCAATGGGATTTGGACCTGCTAAATACAGCTATCTTTAGCTTAAAATCAATTACAATTTGATGGTAAAAAATCCATAAACCAACTATGTTTTAGCTGTTTATAGTTCAGCTTCATCATAGCTGCCACTGAGCTTTGGTTAATATCACATGCATGAAAGTTTAAATGGAGAATTGAAGAATTAATATTTAGCATGCTAAAAAAGTACTACAACAACATTATTTTAATTAGATTGGAATTTTAAACTTCTGTCCCCTCTGCAAACATTATGAATATCAAGTTTAACTTAATTTATTAGATGTTACAATTGATGGTTGGCAATGAACATAACTATATTTTGTACTCCCTCGATATTAATTTGTTTGTCTTATTCTGATTCGACATTATTAGAAAATAAAGTTTACTTTTGTATCGTGTAGTCTTAATACGTATGGAAGGATACTATTTAATTTTCACTCGTATGTCATCTGTTGTGTAAGGATATTTCAAAGAGTGTAAACAAATTATTGTATTTTTTGCTTTAAAAAAATTTGATTGGATGATTAGATTTTTTCACAAAAGCTAATTGCAACCCATTATGAAAATGTTCATATGTTCCATATATAACATTAATAACTAAGATACATACAGTAGCGTACGTAGAATTTTTAAAAAATAGTATCGGTATTTATAGAAGGAAAAATATATCATCATACATATAAGTAGGTTATATGCTTGACTTATTGGTTTAAACTAGTTTTAAGTTGGAGGAGATCTACTTCAAACAACAAAATCAGCCAGTGAACCAACACGTCAATAGATAACTTTTGGTCAAATAATGACATTTCTTTTAATATTTATATCTTTATGCATAGTATTAAAATATATACTTGGTAAAATTTTCGAGGAAGGGGGGTCACTTGACACCCCTAAAGAAAATGTTTTTTTTTTTTAAATAATAATTATGTTATGGGTTGTTCTCTAGTTGATTTTCAGTTTATTTTCCCTTTTCTGATCATTTGCTGATTTAGATTTAGATTATTGGTATCCGATGAAGACTAGTTCCGAATTAAGTATATAAAGATGAAAACAAGTTCTGAAAACTAATTAATTTAATCTCATTAATTAATCCCTAATTTTGTGATTAAGAAAGTAGGACTATAAATCTAGTCTTGATATAAGGGGAAAACTCAACAGTGTCACATGCTTAGTGAAGCAATCTCATTAATAAAATGATTAATTGCAACTTCCAAAACACTATTTAAATATATGCATTGATACAATTGATACATGTTACTCTCTCCATTCTATATTAATTGAATTTTTGAGATATTTTTCATTTTTTAAATCAACTTAATTGTTCAGTTTTCAAGACAACTTTTAGAGTGTTCTTCCAATTTTACCCTTCATTTGGATTTTCAATGTGGTGACTTCAATAAATTTGACAATAATTAATAAGGGTAAAAATGGAAAACTATGTTGAATTTATGTCTTAAATCTATTTTTCTTAAAGGGTGTGAAACACCTCAAAAATTCAATTAATATGAAATGGAGAGAGTACTATTTAATAACAAAAATAAAATAGACCAACTATTAAGAAATGATGTAACTTTACTCTTCTACCCTTATTTATTTAATTTGGAACTCAAGTTTTCAATCAATGAATATAAATTAATTTATTTTGATTAATTAATTTAACCAATGAACATGAATCATTTACTTAGTTTTTTTAAGTTGGTCAAATGTATACTTTCAAGGCTAATAACTAACAAGGGTAAAAAAATGAACAATATAGTAATTTATGCATTGATTTTATAAAATGACAAGTATTTTAGACCAACTATTTATAAAAATGGATGACATATAAAAAAGAACGAAGGAAATAATATTTAATACCAAAAATAAAATAGACACAAAAAATAAAATAACTATATTTAATATACCTAACAAATAAAGATGGATGGTGGAAATATCTCTTTTGTTCCATATTTGAAAACTTAAAAGTCAAAGCATATACTCTAATAGCAAACATTAATTATTGAGACATGCATTTTCTGCCTATCAATATGAGTAGTCATTCGTAATCACGAAGAGTTGTTATAAACTTGAAGCACCAATTAGAGGGAGAAATGCTAATTAATCGGTAATTAATCTCAATCAATTACCTTAAATACATCGAAATTAATAAATAATTAATGAGTATTGGTTTCGTGGTACGGAAAAGCCAAGAAGGTTTAATTAGATCTGAGGGTGGTGTACAAGTTTTTGAAAATTAAAGTTTATTGGCTCCAAATTTCATGCTCTTAATTATGCTTATTTGGGACCACAAAGAATAAATACTTCATCCGTTTACTTCTTGAGAAATTATAAATAAAATGATAATTTTATTATAGGAAAAAAAAATTGGCCAGAAGATTTTGTCATAATTTGGCCAAAATGATAGTTTTAAATTTTCTGGTCAAATTTTCTGGTCATTTAACACTTCTCTTTATTATATTACCCTTTGAATATATAGTAATAAATGAAAAAATCCTTTTGGCCAGAAATTTGGCAAGAATTGGGCCAAAATGTTATTTTACCTTTTTGAACATTTTTATCCTTTTAACTTTAATACCTTTTAACTAAAAAATGGAAAAAAGATTAGTTTATTTTAAAATAAAAAAAATATTATAGACTTTTTAATTTTCTGGCCATTTAGCATTACCCGTAATAAATATAATGTCTTGAAAGATGTAATAGAGATATGACTATAATTAATGATAATCGTAAATTAGTAATTAAGTCTAAAATTATCAATTGATTTCATAAAGTAGATAAGTATTGTTGGACATCCCAAAATAATATAGTGGACAACTATTGTTGGAGGGAGTATCTCCTATTAAATGTTGGAAAATGATTTGGAAAATAAGTTATTTAATGTTGATGGTAAAATATGGAAAAAAAATTATTGTCTTTTTTTGATATGTCAAAAGTGACAAATAAAAATGAAAATTTATTTTAGAAATAAATGACAAGTAAAAGTGAACGGAAGGAGTAATAAGCAGTCCACACTAATTGCAATATTTACTCCAATTTTCCATTTTCTGTACTTTTTCCCCCTCTATTTACAACTTATCTATAGTACTGTTCCCTCCTTCAATTCAATTAAATTTCTCAACTAAATCTCTCTTTTTGTCTCTCCAATTTATTCACTTAGCTTCTTCCTTATATTCTTCTCCCTATATCAACTTCACCACAACTTAATTAACCAGCTTTAATGCAGTTCCATTTCCCCCCTCTATATACCGTTAATCTTCTCAAGATATTTCATTTAGACATTCGAATTAACTCATTTTTAATTGAACATCTCAACTCCTAATAACATGTTTCAATCAAGCAATTTTGATAGTGTTCCTACTAAGTTAACCATATAAACAATGTCATATCATTCAATTATACGCATCAATCTTAAGTAAAAAATGTCTAAGATTTTATGGCTAATCATTGAAGTGAGTGTGTATAATTAAAGGAGATGACATATTTTATTTGGCTAACTTAACTACTTAATAAATAAATAAATAAGAATACACCTTATCTCGCATATAAATGACCAAATATTATATATCTAAGAGCTAGGACGAGTGTTACTATATTATGTCTAAAAACAAGAACCCGTCATTATAATTAAATTGCTAGCCATGTTCATGTAACTGATCCAAATTTGTTAATTCGAGTATGTGATGGACGTTGTAAATATTGTTGCATCAAGAATCCATCATTATAAATTAGAGTAAATTTTAGGTTTAGCAAACATAAAAATCATATTTGTATGTTATAACTATAGTTTGTATAATTGCGCTCCATAGCGAACTTTATGTTTGCTATGGCTATTAATCTGTATATTTCGGTATACATATACATAAAAAATATGTATTTGGGTCTATTTGTATATTTCGGTCTATTTGTATATTTTGGTATACAAATGGGCCCTACATTTGTATATTTCGGTATACAAATGGGTCCTGCATTTGTATATTTCGGTATACAAATGGGTCATGCATTTGTATATTTCGATCTATTTGTATATTTCGGTATACAAATGGGATGACAAAAAACTTGGAATGTTTGCTGCGAATTACAAATAAACGAAACTATGGCTATAGCATTTAATTTGAATTAATAGTTTGTTATTTCATACAATTTTCTCAAAAAATTATTTATACTATCGACCCTAACTTACTTGAGACTGACATATTATTATTATTATCCCGTGATGACAGGGGGGTTGGCCTGACTTCTTGTTATAGTATGAAGAATCCATTAAGTTAAGTTATTACTAGATTTATCACCTATACTCTACTCCTTTCATGTACATTCTATAATCAAACACAACTTGAGCTCCATTTCGACTTGCAAATAGTGTATACTTTAACCATTTTTGATAAACTAGATGGATGAATAGTATATATTGGCGACTTCGCCTTAGCTTTTGCCTTTCAGCCCATGTTTGTTTGCTCATCCTTGTTAACCCAACTAGGCCCAATCAATAATTATCCAAACTAATGGGCCAAAACTTGTATGAGTGTATCTTATTGGCCTTCTTTTATTTTTTTGTCCCTTCACCCAAACTTAATTACCATAATACCTCAAATATACAAAATTTATACATTTGTTAGCTATTTTGTAAACAAGATGACTCATATATATTGAACTTTAATTATCCCAAAAAAATATAAATGGAAATTAGATTATAGAACATAAATCGATATTATAAAAGATTCATATCTTTACTAATTAATTGCAATCTTATTGATATTATTACAATTATTTATACACAAAAATGTAGAAAATCTCATAAAAAGACTTGTATTTAATCACAATCTTGTCATTTTCAATGTAAAAAAAAAAAAGGTTGAGTGAAGACCAATTAGATTAGGTATATCTTTAAAGATTAAGAGAGAATCAGAGTAGGACCGGAGGACTAGAGAAAATTTAATAAGAAATTAGATTATAAAAAATGAAATCTTATTATATTATAACACACACATTTATACTCAAATAACATAAGAGTTTAAATCTCATAACTTTTTTATTTGTTCAAAATTCTTATCATTTTCAGTAAAGAAAAAAAAAGTTGACTGAAGGCCAATTAGGTTAGGTATTCTTTTAAATATTAGGAAAGAATCAAACTATGAGTGCTAGAGAGAATTTATCAACAAAAAAAATAAAAAAAAAATTGAACAGAAATTTATAATATGAAAGATTCATATGTTTGCTAATAACAAATAGGAATAAATTTTGTTGATATTATCATAATTATTTGTATCCAAATAAGAGAGTGTTTAAATCTTATAATTTGTTTTTGTTTCCTTTTAATTTATTCACAATTTTATCATTCATTCAAGTGAAGAATAAAGAAAAGACAAGTCTTCTTATTAGGTTAGGTATACCTTTACTTAAAGATTAAAACATAATTAAACCATCAAAGTATGAGTGCTAGAGATGATTTTACCTAACTATTTTATAATTTTTTTTTCTTAAATAGAATGACAAATTTGTATAAAATAATAAAAATATGATTTTAAATAAAAAGATAACTTGTACATTGTTCATTTCAATTTGTCTGTCTTCTTTTAAATTGTAATTCTCCACGTGATATGTTTAAGACCTCATGATTAACGAATATTTTGATCCATTATACCTATCTTTAATTTAAGACCTTAAGATTAAAAAACACTCAATACTTATTTAAATTCGATATTAAACTTAAATCACACAAACAAATTAACACGAAAAGAATAACAAGTATGTAGACTAATAGCTTAACTCAACTAATATAATCTAACGAGTTACCAACATGTGGTAAGATGATTCAGATTCTTCACTTTTAATTAGATATATCTTGTTATTGAATCTATGAAAATGGATAAAAATCTTATTGAAACCATTATTTTTTAAAAAAAATAGGTATTATAATGCACACATTTATATCGAATCTTGAGTGAGATCAAACAAAATTAATGAGGAAATATTTCAAAGGTCATCAAGATATATACATTGACTATGCGAAACTGTGAGGATATGACTGTTTCATTCTTAATTTAAGGTTTTAAGTTTTAGTATTGAATATTAAAATATGTTTGATATAAAATAATCCTCACTAATAACGCTTATGACTTATATAACATGAATTTGAATTAATCGAATAGATATATGGACCGAAAAAGGGATTAAAGAAAAACCGAGTAGTTCGAGATAACACAATAACCGCTTTCCTTCCCAAATTCCAAATAAATTACCCAATTATTCTCTCATTCTCTTTGTTTCCCATCTTCACCAATTCTCCAAACCCTAATCTCAAGCAATCACCCATAACTTTTTTCCATCATCTCATAATTCATTTGTGAAATTCGCCGATTCTTCCGATCCAAAACGGAGTCTTTCGATCTCTTTTTTCTTGCGATATTCAGGTAATTACCCTTTTTTCCCACTTAGATCTTTATCTACTTTAGTTTATTGTTTGATTGATAATCATACCTTTAAATTTTGTGATTCTTGAGGATCTATGTGATACGTAGCTTTGACGAGGCTTTTTTTCTTTCAAGATTGGTACTTTGTTTGACAGTTTTGATATATCTAATAGATGTTTATGAGCTAATTCGACCTTTCCTTTGGATGATGATAATATCCTTAAGTTTTTGAATTTGAGTGGTTTTTGCGGCTTGGTGAGTTATTTTGGGAAAATTGGAACTTCAAGTTTTTTGGGATTTTTTCGGAGTATTCAGGATTACTTGTTTGGATCCGTTGGTGGGTGTGTTTATTTCCTTATTTTTTGTGAATTATAAACTAAATTTGATGTGGAGTGAGGTTTTTTTTCCTGCAAATAAATTTAGATGATTGATTGTTGTCTCATGAGATTATAGAAAAAAAAATCATTGTTGTCAGTTTCATGGTATTTATGGAAATTAATTTGAGCTTACTCGTATTGTAGTTCTATTTGAGTCTAGTTTTAGTTAGGATTCAAAGATTCAGCGATCATGTTTGCGGGCTGATGAACTTGGCTTTGTGTCAGTTAAATGGATTGTAGATGGAACTGGCTCTCCGGAAAGGACTTAATTTTTTTTGCTCTATTTGATTTTGTTTGAAAAAATTGTAATTTTAGTAAGAAAGTTTTAGCCTTTCTTGTATTTTTTATGCTTTAAGAGAGTAGGACTTCTTGTTAGTGCACTGAGAATACCAGATTGAAGTCTGTTTCTTTGTTTGGAGAAATTGATGCAATTTAGTTTGTACTGATATTTATTTTTGAACTGAACAGGAATCATGGCTCTCGCCCAGACTTACTATTCACAAGGTGGCCCTTTTCGTGGAGACTCCAGGTCTTTTTATGGCAGAAACCAGAGTAGAGGAATGGTCCATTCCTCTGCTTACAACAATTATAACACTGTTGATACCCAAATTTCTAATAGTTCCCATGACGTGGGTAGAAATTTTAGCAAGTATAGCTACAATTATGATAATCTCATAAAGCCTGAGGCTGAACCTTCTTCGAAGAGGAGGAAGTGCTCAACTTCTGGTTGGGAAAGCAGTGGCAGGTACTCTCAAGCACCCAATGCATGTAAAGATGTTCCTTCAAAGCGACAAAGCACATGCTATAATGTTCCTTCAAGGAATTCCAAAGCGTATGATGATGCCTATCCAACCCGTAACAATAATTCTGCCACTACTACCACTACTTCTAGACCTCGTTCTGATGCAAGCACACCCACATGTTCTAAGCGCGACCGCTCATGGCTTGAAGATACCGAATCTGATAATATCTTTATGTCCAAAGAGGAAATTGAGAAATGCTCTCCATCCAGGAAAGATGGTATTGATGCAATGCATGAAGCTCATTTGCGATACTCATATTGTGCTTTCCTTCAGAACCTTGGAATTCGCTTGGACCTGTAAGTTTCCGTTTGGGGCTTAAGTCCATTGTATCTTACACAAGTTTGAAAACTTCACTTCAAACAGGCTCTTAAGCTTTTGGACTTGTCTTCTCCTAGTTTTCTCAGGAGGATTGCTAGCATAAGTTACTTGTTCCTATGAATTTATTAACTGATGGAACTAATGTTTGTTTGTACCTGCTTGCAGGCCACAGACCACTATAGGAACTGCCATGGTTCTGTGTCACCGCTTCTTTGTGAGGCGATCACATGCATGTCATGACAGATTTGTAAGTGCATTGTTTTATGAGCTAAAATCTGCTATATTTTTGGTCCTCTAGACTTTTGGCTTCATTATGTTCAATGATTGGCTAATTGCTAGTATTTTTTTTTTATGTATGCAGTTGATTGCTACTGCTGCTCTCTTTCTTGCGGCAAAGTCAGAAGAGACTGCACGGCCTCTCAACAACGTTCTGAAGGCCTCATGTGAAATTTTCCACAAGCAGGATCTTGCAGTTCTATCATATTTTCTACCCGTGGTTAGGATTTATGCTTTGTCTTTGTGCATTATTGATCATCCAAATATTCTTCATTTGGCAAGATTGTGAAGCTCTGAGCATACTTCTTATCCATTTAAATGGTATTTTTCTGCAGGACTGGTTTGAGCAGTACCGTGAACGCATTACTGAGGCTGAACAGATGATATTGACCACTCTAAATTTTGAACTGACTGTGCAACATCCATATGAATCTCTTACATCCACCCTTGAAAAATTAGGGCTCTCTGAAACAGTGTTTGTGAATCTGGCACTACATCTTGTCAGTGAAGGGTAAGTTAGTTAACCTCTATATGATTGATACTGTGCCTCGGGAATCAAAGTTGATTTCTGCCGGAGCCTTGCATTTTATTTTGGTATTATAGCTTCTTTTCCAGAGGTCGTAGATTCGCAACCAAAATGATTTAAAGGGATTCAATATTTCGTGGTATCTGGATGACAAGTTCTCATCCAACTTATTACTCATTTTAGGTCTACAACTGCTTGTAACTCGTGTAAATATGGTTTTTTCCTTGACTGCTCTAGCTACTCTGGCCTGTGATATTGATCTTTTGGATTGCCATATAATTGCAGGGTCTATAGAAGGATTAGCTTGCTCTCCTGTATGATATTTGCTGGCGGTTGATATGCTGTACATCAAATGTTTTGTTTTACAGTCTGAAGTTAAAACTAGCCATTTCTTGTGGATGCTTTTCCATGCTGACATCTTAGTTATATGGCCATTGACCTAGAAGAATGTCAAAGATGCTCCAGAAGTTTGCTATATGATACTTAATGTTTTTCATGTTCAAATGATGTGGAGTCCTCATGCACTTTTTCTTTTCATGTAGCCTATTCCACAGGTTGTCCGCGTAGGATGCTAGTGATTTGGACCGGGAACTCTTTAAGGGTTGGTGGTGTTTTCTCAACACCCCAATGGTGGGGTATGGGTAGTCCAGGTTTTGGAACTGGTCAATACAGGTTTTAGAAGTACTCTTCTTGTTGGAGCAAAGAAACCATTCCTTAAGCATGGTATAAAAAAGAGTAACATCTTGAAGGTATAGTAACCTTTGTGGCAGAGCAGGTCTGAGTAGACTATTGTTTTCTGGGTTGATAATCTGGGAAGATTATCGTGCTTCTGTAATTAGTAGTTCTGGTACTATTTCTTCTTTCCTCCTCGACAGCATGTAAGTTCCCTACCTCTATTAATGAAGTGTGCCATGGTCTGGGGCTTGCTGTTTTGGTTCCCAGACTCCATTCGGTGCTCCCAATCTCTCCTTTTTGAAAAAAAGAAGAAGAAATTACCAGAACTTTTTCTATTTCTCTTCTTGATCATCTTGATCTTCTCTCCTTCAGCTTCTAGTCACATGCTGAATCCAGCTTTTTGAGTTCTTCTGGTAGGATAATTCATCGTCCAACTGACAGATGTATTAACATTTACACCTGCATCTGAGTAGGCGCTGCTCTATTCCCTTACAATAAGCGTCAATTGAATAATGAGGCTTGATTTCTGTCTTTTCCCTGGTTCTGTTCTTCTTGATCTCTAAAAAGACATTAGACTATTCATTATTTTCCATTTGGACACGTGACCAACTCTGATGGACAAGCTTGGTTCGTTTCGATGGAGCACATATTGGAGGACCTAATCTCTCTCCTCTTTCATTGCCTTGCTGCTGTATGGCTAGCTCCCGATACTGGTAGTCTGTCTCTATGTGCTAGGATACTGCACTTAAGTGGCAATGATTCGTACCCGGCAGTGTTATCAAAGGCGAAAAGCGCAAAAAAGCTCTTAAGGTCCGTGAGGGGCTTTAAGCGCAAATAAATCGTGGGCTTTAATGAAAAAAGGCGCAAAGGGAGAAAAGAATACAAATATATATGTTTAGCCCAAGACTAATAATTGTAAACATGAATGACAAAAATATGACCAAAGAATTTAGGGTCACTTCTTCATACGAGGCTCATTGGCATGGAAACGTTTGCCTTAGAACCTTGATGACGACATTGAAGCGCACATAAAGCGAGGCGAAGCGCTCAACACGTTTTGAGCCTCGCTTTCAGGGCTTAAGCGCGCGCCTTTGATAACACTGGTACGAGGGAGTCGATTAGTGGTGTTAAATGCTAGTGTTTTATCTCTTCTGGTTGCTTGTTGGAACTCTAAATTGGAAGTCCTACTATAATCAAGTATACTTGCACTGGCTTGAATCCCCTCTACAGCATTCTAAAAAAAAAGAAAGTACACTTGCACTGGCAAGATGGGATGACAAAGTTGCTGAGGTAAAGTAGTTTTTGGGTTAATGAAAGGAAGTGTTACTGCAGTTTTTACTCAACTACTTGGTAACTTATAATCAATGTCCCAAGTTTTATTTTATTATATGTATACACACACAACAAAAAAGTCATTATATTACTTATAGAACGTATATGATATTTATATATATTATATTACTTTTTTTTTCCTTGTTTCAAGTTTGTTGTTCAGAGCTGAGACATTCTCTTAAGGTTCTTATGGCAAGGCCTTGTAATGCATAGAGAAAATTTCTGTGGTGAGGTGGAGCTCTAATGTGTAAAATTTACTCATTAAATATTTTGCACCTCTTTACTATCTATATATGTACCTATCTATTATTTTTTATAGTGTGAGCACCATAGTGGCTTGAAAACATTTTTTATGCTTATCAATCTTTGTGGGTGAAAGTTTGTTCACTCTATTAAGTCAAAGAAATTCAATATATTTATTCTTATAAAGCTTTTCTGAAACTAGTAGTCTCAGAGACCATATACAAATCTATATACGCCCCCCTCCCTACACACACACACACACACACACACTTCATAAAAAAACTATATATATAAGGTGCACACACACATATGTTATAGTGTTACTCCTGATGAGGAGCCTTCACTCCTTGTGCTGTCTTCTCCTTTTGGCTTGGTTAGTGGATTGAGTACCCTATTTTCCAAAGATTGTAGGATGCCACGTAGCCAGAGAAGTTTACTTGGGAAAAATGTCTGTCTTATTGGTAAATATTGTAGTTGTACTGGGCACTAGTTTTCTACATGCTACTGTCTTCCTAACATCGAGCAGTGGTTAGCCTTAATTGTCGGTGTTCTGTTTAGGGTTTTAGGACCAACTTTTGGGCAAGGAATGGTGGAGTCTCTTTTCTAGGCAATATTGTTAGTTCGTTCATGGTAGATATGGTAGGAAATTATTTATATGTATTACAATACGAGTGAAACTAGAAGTGAGGGCCAAAGCTGGCAAGTCCACAAGTTCCATTGTCGTTTATCTGTGGATCATAGTGAAAAAGGAACGCAACAGTTGTTGCTTCTTCTGTCTGTCAATTTTGGTATATGAGGTGCATATATTTTGGGGTTATGCTGCTGCAGCGGAGCTGGGACTAGGAGTTGGTGCTCTCTAGATGGGTACAACATGTTTGTTATATATTTCATTCTCTCTCAACACTGTGCAGAAGAACTCGGTTGCTGCTTTCGTAGTTGGTAAGAGAAAGTTGCCTCGGCTTGCTCTATTGGCTTTTCCACATGACTCAAAACAATTGTTAATGGATCTGTAAATGTATTAGACTTGTATTCTTGTCACTGTTTATTGGCCAATGTACCTTTTTGAAAAGTTTTGGATCCCATGCTGTTCTTGAAATATGGCTAACAAATGATATGGTGTTGCTGCAGATGTTGCCTATCCATTTAGTTTTCAGGGAAGTAAATTTTGTGAAGCATTAGTATCTCCTATTCTTAGTCGATTGCCTTTTGCAGGCTCCGAAGTTCACTCTGGCTGCAGTTCAAGCCTTACCAGATTGCTGCTGGGGCTGCATATCTTGCCTCAAAATTTCTGAACATGGATTTTGCTTCGCATCATTCTGTCTGGAAAGAGTTTCAAACACTGCCAAATGTACTTAGAGGTATACATTTATACATCACAGAACATAAAGTAATTGGTGGCTGCATGTATTTTTATTTATTGAGATCCAGTTTCCTTTTCTGAATCATAGTACGACAAATCCTTTTGGATTGTAGTCTCTCCAGTTTTGACTTCAATTAGGCGATGTTTAATATTCATTGGGAGATAGATTCAAGCTAATATTAAGATCATGATGATGATTGGTTTGGGAGTACACCAGACTCTGATCCATTTAGGTTATTAGGTTATGAACTAATGCTTAGCATAAAGATAAGTGTCTTGAAATTGTTTACATTTTTGACTCAATGCTTAAAGTCAAATTTTTTGGCATGTTAAATTGCACATTCTACCACTGTTCTCTACATATATTTGTTTTCCCCTTCTGCAGTTTTAACACCCACTATGAAGGATCACCATGTTTTGTCCACTTTCGCTATATAGTTACTACGAAAATCCAGATTTTACCTTCTATTGAAACTGACAATCATGCCCAACACAGGATGGAATTGGACCAGTTCTAGTTTTCATTTAGTTTTTGTGGCTCTCCAAATGGAGAGCTAGATTTGACTTGAGATAAAACAGAAACTGATTCTGAATGTCATCATGATAAATCCTTTGATTGACAACAATGTCAGCCTCAAGATTTCTTCTGTTTATATACAAGGAATTTGTGTTGTATGTGCTGAATCTCCCTTCAAAATGCTTCACTTGCTTGTGCGATTCACCATATATATGTTTTTTTATTGCAGATGTTGCACAACAGTTGATGGAGCTCTTTTAGGATATCATGAGAGACAGCAGTAACATCAGCAACTCAAAAATCAACGTTTTTTCAGTCTTGGCTTGGTAGATGTATTTGTAGATTCTACCATTATGCATAGGATTAATTTGGGGATCAATTCAGTAAATAGGAGGTTCGTGGTGGAATTTTTTAGTTTGAAATTATCTGTGGAGGAGTGCCTCTGAGCCTGTTCATCTAATTGATCATAATAGTTAAAGAAATTCATGCTCTGTAAATTGTTTCTTCTTCCACTGTTAAAGTGTCTATTAATTATTGAATATGATTTTTGGAACCTCAGCTTTTAATGGTATTCTTGTTTTAGAATTAAGAGAACTGATTACTGTTAGTTTGAGTTTTTGGTCAACTTGAAGCCTGTTGGCATTTCAGCCTTCCTTCTCCTTTCAGGGCTTGTACGAAAGAGAATCCAGTACTTCTTGGTAGTGAATATCCGAACTGGCTGTTTGCTGTTCATACCATCCATACTGTTTTACTTTACGATTTCAATTCTTGTGTGTTTCAGCAGTAAAACATTCTTTCATGGGAGCTAAGCTCCAAAATATGGGAAAAACAAGCGTCCCAGTCGGAGCAAATTTCGATAAATACGAATAACTCTTCGATAGAGTATTAGAACAGAGAGATTTGGGCGTGGATTGGGAAAAAATATTGGCAAAGAAGCAATGGAGGATAGATTTTTGCGACACTTCGTTACTGTATTATTTTGTCGCTGATGCTATTTTATTCTTCATTGTTTTTAACATAGCTTCTTCGAGTATGTTTGTTTTACATACGTGACTTTTTTTTGTATGCTTTATTAAAAACTTATAAGTAGATGTACGAATGGTACAATAACATATTACAACCAAAACATAATATGGAATTTCTGATGTGAAGTAGAAGTATTGTGATGTGTAGCGAAGGCTTCATCCTAAAATGAAAGTTTTCAAGGAATTGAAATTAGTCGAACTTAAAAATAAATATTGAACATCAATAATGAACCAAAAAAACATGAAGGTAATTAAAAATATATCACGCTTTGTTGCCATGATGTATATAATTTCAAATATTATATAAACATAAACAATATTTTTAACCATGAATAAATAGTATAATTTTCTATTGAAGAGGGGTTGAATGAACCCCTTGAACCCTTACTAGCCTCGCCCCTGCTTACCAAACACTAGAAAATTTTAAGGAAGACATTTTACGTTTCAAACCAAACACACCCTATACAACAAAAACATTGAAATTGAACAGAAGTTAAAAAGACCCATGAAGAATAGTTTTCCCACAGAAATTTCATGAGCACAATATCAACGCAAACAAGGCATGAAATCATGAAGAGTTTGGAACTTATTCCATCCTACTTATTTTTATCTTTGCTTATTTTATTCTGGGAAAATGCATGAGTACCTCCCAACCTATGCCCGAAATTCCAGAGACAAACTTATACTATACTAAGGTCCTATTACCCCCGAACTTATTTTATAAATAATTTTCTACCCCTTTTCGATCTACGTGGCACTATCAACAAGATAACTTGAAAATATTGTCAACACGCGCTGGCCCAGAAGATAGTGCCACGTAGGTTGAAAAGGAGTAAAAAATTATTTATAAAATAAGTTCGGGGGGTAATAGGACCTTAGTATAGTATAAGTGTGTCTCTGAAATTTCGGGCATAGATTGGAGGTACTTATGCATTTTCCCTTTTATTCCGCATGAAATCTTGTATTGTATTGTTTTAAACTTTTAAGGGAAAATGCATAAGTACCCCCAACCTATGCCCAAAATCACTGAGACACACCTAACCTTTACTAAGGTCCTATTACCCCCAAACTTATTTTTTAGTTAATTGTTTACCACTTTTTGGCCTATGTGGCTGAGTCCGTGATTTCACCTATGTTAGGCGCGTGGGTGCAACTTTTAGACAGTACTGACCAATAAAAATTGGTCATGTGTTAAAATAAACTTAGAAAAAATAAATATTAACTCAATTGTCTTCTTCTTTATTATTGTTCTTCATGTTTGGAAAAAAAACCTCCATTATCATAAGTTAAATTGCTCCTTTCTTCGAAAAGCTAAAATAAAATCAAGAAAAAACTAACCTTTGAACTCAACCACGATTCTTGATGACTTAGAAGTAGGGGTGTACATAGGTCGGTTTGGTTTGGTTTTTCATTAAAAAATACCTAAACCAATAATGTCGGTTTATTAAATCTAAATATCAAATCAAACCACGCAAAGTCAGTTTTTTCGGTTTTAGTCGGTTCTTTCGGTTTTTTGGTGTTTTTCGGTTTTTTACAACTTAACGGTGTTTGAAAAAGAGATCAAATATATTTTCACCTACCTGTGTGATAAGCTAAACTTAAGAAACGTTAAATGAATAGAAATTTTCGTAAAGACGGTAAAATTCACATAAGTACAAAATATATTTTTTTGAAATAAAATATATAAACATTGAAAACTATAAACTAACTAAAAATATATTAACAAAGTTATAATATTTTTTAATCTATAAATAAAATAAAATTATAGTGAATGAATGGGAAAGACGTGGGTCCAGCCAGACCCCTGACATCGGGTGACAAACCTTGATGATGACAATTTAAAAATAAAAAGAAAAAAAAATATATAATATTTACAAAATTTTACAAACCCAAATTTGAAATAAAATATATAAACTAACTAAAAACATATTAACAAAGTTATAATATTTTTTATCTATAAATAAAATAAAATTATATATATAATATTTACAAAATTTTACAAGTCCAAATTTGAAATAAAATATATAAACATTGAAAGCTATAAATTAACTAAAAATATATTCACAAAGTAGATTATAAGTAATATTTTTTTATC